>JAAAKG020141571.1:0-11825 GCA_010014905.2 Druon quercuslanigerum | reverse complement strand
CCTGCTTCTCTAGCTTTTGCTCCAATGACTGCATCCTCTTTTCTAACTTTTCCCTAACTTCTTCCCGTTTTATCATTTCTTTCCTAAGTTCTGTCATTTCCCTCCTAATTTCTTTCCTTAATTCCTCTCTCCCCATTTTTCCTACCTTTCTTCATAAATTCCTATTACTTCCATCATGACTTCGCGAATATTTTTTATTCTTTCGTCTTTCCTCTGTTCTTCGGATTCGTCACCGTTTCCTTTAGCCCCCTCACAATTATCACCCTTCTCTACCAAACTCTGCTTTTCCGGCCGTGATTTGAGCATTTTCGGATATTTCAGGTTTGAACCTATATCGTCCTTCTCTTCACTACTTCCCCTCTCCCCTCTCTTCCTTTTGATAAAAGCCTCAATCGCTCCTACGCTTTTTGCTCTTAATCTCTCCTTTGCAATAGTTTTTTTGTACTTCCCCCTTGCCTTCCTTTCTTTGATCTCCTCTTTCTGTGTACTAAACACTTCCTGCTCTGAATCCGATTTTTCGTCGCTGTTATAATTTTTGCTATCCATGAAACCACTTTCAAATTCAAACTTTCCCGCCTCAGTCCTCCCACCCTGTTACAAATCTCAAACCAACCTAACCTCAACTTTCACACAAATCTGTCTCAATCCTCAAAAATATCCTTATCCCCTTTCCAATTTCACAATCCCTCAAACACACTCTTTCATCCAACTCAAGGTAAGCAATTCCATCGAAAAACTTTATTTATTCCATCAAAAATACCTGATATGGATATTTGTTTATAAACATTGCTGTTAAAATAAAAAAATTATTTATTCAGTTTATTGATTTAACTAAAAAAAATCTTTTTGTTCAAAAATAGTGCAAATGAAGTAACGAATCGCCGCCAATTCACGTGAAACGATTTCCAATCACTTATTTGTTTAGAACAAATTAAATAATTGTTTAAATATTTTAATTGCTATAGGACATTTTTTTGGATAGTTGCTTTCAGTTTTCCAGATTTTTTCGATTGTATCCAAGCATTTTTCGAAAACTGGTATACTTTGAAATTCAATGTTTTTTTTTAATTTTTGTTATTGAATAAACAAAAAAATAAAATAAAAAATTGAAAAATTGGCCAGGACAGTTCGATGAAAAATTTTATTAGCTTTTATTTAAAAAAAAGTTAAACTTGTGCACCGTCCCGTATTTTTATTAAATTAAGCTATTTTTCATGTGTTCTATTTTTATAAATTTTTTTTATTATTTTATAAAGTTGTAAGCAAATTTATTTATTTGCATTAAGAAATAAGTAGCTTTCCACAATCGAATTAGGAAATATCTTTATAATTATAGGAGCTGATGCTTGTTCAAGTTAAATAATTTTTACAAAGTTTCCTAAATAATTTCAACATTCTATAGAAAATAAGGAAAATACACAATAAAAAAAATTTAATTTTAAAACAGGACTCTGTTGAAAAGTAGCTCGTGAGGATTCTTAATGTGGATAATTAATTATTATATTGATCCGTATTATTCCCATTTTGATCCAATATATTTTCAAGATTTTAAGCAATTCTTATATTCTTTGATTTTTTTTTTAGCATTCAGAAAGCAATATTTTGAAAAATAAAACAGACTATGTCACGTTAACAATTTGTCAATATGGCCTGCTTATTATTTTTCATGTTTGAATTTTTTTCAAAATCATTATTTACAGTTCCAAATAATTTTCTCTTTACCAAGAAATTTTGTTTCAACTATTGAATGAGAAAAAACTTCGACTAATCAAATTATTAATTTTTTTTACTAATCCTTAACAATTTCAAAGTTTGTAAATAAAACCAAGAATCCAAAGACCAAATTTGGGTAACCAGCATAATATTTTCCTATTAAACTTTGAAAAATAATAACAGTTTTTTCCCAATAAAAAAAAGAAAAAAAAATTTTCGACAATAATAAAAAACAGGAAAGGAAAATAACAATGCAATTAAACAAATCCCTTTCCTTCTGTTTCTTAGTTCTTTAGTCTTTTTTATTGTTATTATTATCAAATCAGAATAAAAAATATTTCTAAAAAATAATTACCAAAGTTTAAGAAGTTATACAGCATTCTTATCACGGAAAAAGTAAATAAATAAAATAAAATAAAAAACGCAAAAATGTTGGTTTTGATGCTCGGGTGTCAGGAGAGAGCATCATGGTTTCGTTGCTGTTCCTACCCGCCCGCTTACTTTTTATTTTTTTATCCCCTCCCACCCTTCATAAGGTATTTAAAAGGTATTTAAAAAAAATCAACATGATTTTTTTAAATGAATAAGTAACGAATTTTTAAGTATATTTGTAAATTTTAAATTGTTTAAACAATTATTATTTTTTTAAACAATTTTTTCTCATTGTAAATCGCGAAAAGTTAATATCTTTTGAAATAAAATCTACAATGTTAATAAATCTCAATAATAGTACATTTTGTTAACTTATTTGGTGATTATTTAAACAGTTGTTACTTGTTTAAAAAATTTTTTCTCCCTAAAGTCGTAAAAAGTTATTATTTTCTGGACATAATGACACAATTAAATATTGTTAAATGAAATATATTTTTTAAGCATGTTTGTTACTTACTTAAACAATGTTGATTTATTTAAAATTTTTTTTTTCACTTTTAAAGCGTGAAAAATTATTATTTGCTGCAATTTTTAATTTTTTTTGAAAATCGACCTTTTCCCATTTAAAACACCATAATAACTTTAAATGCCCGGGGGTACGGGTTAATGTTAAAAAAATTACGGAATTTTTTTTTCAAGAAAGCGAACATAATGGGGGGGGGGGGGGTATCACCAAAAATCGAAAGTCGAATTTTTACAGGTATAAATTTGGTTCTTAATAAAAACCCATAAGTGAAAACATGGGTTTCACAAGTTTTTGACGCTAATTATAATTTTATGTAGCTTTTTGGTATTAATGTTTACATACATTGTTTAAACAATTTATCATTGTTTTTAATCACTTTCTCCTTAAAAAGAGTTAGAAAGTCGCAGTTTTTTAAAAATATTTTCACTGTTCGTCAAATTTCCAATTGTTGTTAAGTAAATAAATAATTAAATTAAACAAAATTAATTGCTCAAACAATTTATTATTATTGTTAATAATATTTAAATGGAATAATTCAAGAAGGATAATATTTTCTGTGAATTTTTCGACTATATGACTACTTTTCACTTGCAGTGAGTTATTAATTAACTCAATTAGAAAAAAGTTATAATTTAAAAAAATTATTATTGTTTATAACTATAATAATTAGTTTAAACAACTATTTTGGTCAACTTGCATTATTTCTTACTAGACTAAATAAAAATTAAAAGCTTCAGAAAACCCGCAATTTTCTAGCATTATTCATATTAAATATTGTTGAAAATAATAATAAATTGTGTAAATAATTAATTTTCTTAAAGTTTTTAAAAAGTAACAACAAAAAATAATAATTAGCGCTATAAAACTCGCAGAACTTATTTTTTTTAATTATGGGTTTTTTTGGGAACCTATAAAAGTATACGTATAAAAGCTGGAATTTATTAATTTTTTTTTAAGTTTCTAAAAAATACGATTTTTTAGATTGCATTCAGAATCGTCAATATTAGCTAAATCGACTTGAAATCAAACATTCCTTTTCAGAATTAGCCATTAAATATGAAAAAAATATTAATTTTCAAATATCACTCCCATAAGTATTTCTGAAAGGTTAAAAAAACCCATAAGTGAAAAAATAAGTTGTGTGACTTTTTGTCGCTTATTATAATTTTTTATGGTTATTTTTTAAAGCGAATTTTTTTTAATATATAAAATACTACTTTACACTGATGAATGGATGTTTGCATAAATTGTTTAAACAATCAATTATCTTTTTTACTCATTTTATCTTGTTATAGAGTTAGAAAGTTGCATTTTTTTCACAAATGTCCTCTTTTCGTCTAATTTCCAAATAGACAGAGATAAATAAATAATTAAAGTTTGCAAAATTATTTGCTTAAATATTTTGTTAATATTGTTAATAATATTCAATTTGCTAATTCTAGAAAGCTGGGGTTTTTCTGAAATTTTTAACTATTGGTCTGATTTTAAATTAAACTGAGTTAATAATTAATTCAATTTAGCAAAAATAATTTTCAAACAAATTATTATTGTTTATAACTATTTTCTTTTGCATTAATGCTATATAATTGTAATTTTCTCTAAAAATTTGAACATTTTACCCACTTTTTACCTAATAAAGTAATTATTAATGCAAGTTAACAAACTTGTTAGCAAAAATAGTTGTTTAACCAATTTGTTATTGTTTATGACTATCTTCTTTTAGGCAAGTGCTAAAAAGTTGCGATTTTTACTTAAATCTTTATTTTTTCTTTGACCTTTTAGTTATAAACAAATACAACAAGAATAATTTTTTAAACGTTTAATATTATTTGAAATAAATTATTTTTGTTCTTTTCCATAAATAATTATATAAATAATAAATTCTTTTTTATGAATAATTTACAAAAGGAAGCAATATTACGCAAGAGAGAAAAACAAAGAATTTAATAAATAAATGTAGGTGGGAGAACTAGGTCTGTAAATGACTTGTAAATTTTATGTTTTGAATTACAAAAAGAGGTTTATTGTCAAGCGTAAAATAAAAATTTGGAATTGAGCATATTTGTTATTTCTTTATAATTAAAGAAGCAAAGCAATTTTAAACATTTAAAAAAAACAGTAATTTTCTAGAACTTAACTAAGAGAAATTAGTTATAAACAACAACAAATTGTTTAAAGAACCATTTTAAACTACTTTATTGAGTAAAAAGTAGGTAAAAATTTAAAATTTTAAGAAAAAAACGCAACTTTAAGAATTAATGTAATAGAATATAGTTGTGAACAATAATAATTTGTTTAAATAATTACCTTTGCTAAATACAATCAATTACTCGCGATAAATAAAAAATAGAAAAATAGTTGCAAATTTCAGAATAAATTTTAATTTTCTGACATTATTCAAACTGAATATTAATAACATTAATATTAAATTGTCTTAAAAATAGTTTTTTAAGTTTAACTAATAATTTACTTTACTCTAATTAAAAATTAAACAAAAAGTGGAAATCTTTTGAAAAAACTGCTACTTTCTAACTTTAGTTTAGGATATAATTATAAAACAATTTTGTTAATAAACATTTTATTTTACCCTGTGTATTTTTTCCAAAAAAATCATTTTTTTGTTTGTCATGTCATTTTTAACAAATAAAACAAAAACTACGCGTCTTATCAAAAATTTTTTTCGTATGTGTTGTCGATTGAACAGATTTATTTATTTTTTATTTTTAATGTTATTTTTTACAAATAAAACAGAAACTCATTATTTTTTTATTTATATTTTTGAATTTTCGTATTTACAATCTTGTATTTATTTCAAAAAACAGCATTTTTCTCTGTATGCCTTTTTTTTACTATCGTGAATTTTGAAAGTAAAAAAATACTTTTTAATTTGTCTGTGAATCTTAATAAAATTTTTTTTTATTCTTTTGAAGCCTTTCGCATTTCTTACAAAGCTTCTAAATTTATTTTCTCTTTCGAGAACTTATTATTTATTTATGCATAAAAAATTAACAATTTTACTTACAAATTGTACATTTTCAAATATAACAATTAAAATTGTGACGTTTAAAGTGTTTTTTGCGAAATCAAAATAATAAGATTTGAAACATATTAGAATTCAACTAATTAATTTTAAAAACGGTTAAATTGAAACTTAAAAAGATTTTTTCTACTATTTTTTTCATAAAAACCGCTTAAACTTTGTGTCTAAAAAATATAATTTTATCCTAAAAATATAATTGATAAATTTTTTTTTTAATAGTTTATAGATATCTCAAAAGAATTATAATTTTTTTATAGAACTTATTCAGATGTAATGTCTTTCATCTTAAATTTTTTTAGTAACTTTCATTTTTGTCAAGAAAAAGCTTAAAATTCTACTGTTGGAAGAAAGAATTATTTTTATTGTTCTAAAAAAGTGTAACTAAATTATTATTAAACATTATTATTAATAAAAATTTATTTAAATTGTTAGGTTCGCTTCTTTGGCTGAGACCTTACTAGTTTTTGGAAACAATTTTCTTCTTGCTTAAAATTAATTGTTTTCGTTAAAGATTAATTTTTGCATCCAAAAATTTAAATATTCTATTTTTTATTAAAAATGCTTCATTTATTAGTTAAAAATTCAACTAATTGGTGGAAAAGTCAAATTTGTGAATAAAAATTTATCCTTTTTGAATGAAAATTTATATCATATGGAAAAAAATTTATCTGTCTATGTTGAAAGTAAACTTTTTTTAAAAACAGCTTTCTTCTAACTAATAAATAATAATTATTTTTTAACAAAGCGAAATAATTTTCTTCACTCAAAAAGTTCAGTCTTCAATTTATCCAGACTTGAATATTATATTTTGGTATGTTTAAATAAAAGATAAAATCTGTAATTAAAAACATTTCTTTTAAAGCAATAATTAGCTTTTTAATTAAACATTCATGCGTTTGTTTGAAACAAACTTTTCTTTCCAGGTAGAATACGAAGGAAAATATTCCAAACAAATACTTCTTCCAACTAAAGAAATATTTCACAAATCCGTATCCGGGGTCATCTTGACCCAAAAAGTTTAAGTTGAAGGTCAATTGAAGGTCAAAATGGATCAAACTATTGCATCAAAGAAAACCTCTACTCTGAGAAGTTTTTTGGGGCCACTGAATCCGAATCAAGAGTCAGATTAACCTCATCGTGTAAGGATCAAGGTCATGGAAGTTCAAAATCAGAAAAAATCTTTGACTCGGCGTTAACCTTTACATTAGGTCGTTTTTTGGGTCGCTAACGGCGAATTAAACGTCATTTTTATCCCATCAGGTCGGCACGGAGGTCATCCCCAAGTCAAAACTGAGAAAACCTCTACTCTTAGATATTGTTGGGGTCGCTGAATCCGAATCCGGGGTTATTTTGACCCAATAATGGGCCTCAATTAAATTACGTAACAATTTAATTGTTAAAGAGGGGGGGCTGAAGACGGCCAATAATGTGTCACATAATTTAAATACGTCTCCAAGTTAGATTACACGGTTTTTTCGATTTTGTCAATGACATGACCTTCATCCCGAACTCATTGAATAAACATTATCCAGGATTTGGATTTAGCGACCCTAAAAACGTTTAAAAGTAGTGATTCGCGCCGACTTAATAGTTTTTTTCTCATTTTGACCTTCACTTGACCTTGAGCCTCATCGGATGGGTTTAAAATGACCCTGGATTCGGATTTAGCTACGCGAAAGAAATCTGATGGAAGAGTAAAGATTTCATACGATTCAATAGCTTTTTCATTTTGACCTTCACTTCACCTTGATCCTGACCTGTTTGGGTCAATCTGACCTTAGATTCGGATTCACCAATCCTCAAAACGTCTCAGGGTAGAGTTTTTTTTCCGATCCAATAACTTTTTTTATTTTGACCTTCACTTGACCTTCATCCTGTCCAGATGGAATCAAACTGACCCTGGATTCAGATTCAGCAACCTCAAAAACGTATGGAAATGCTGGCTTAGCTCGGCTTGCAGACTTTTTTTTGGGAACTATGTTATCAAATATTATCCAAACCAAAATTTTGGAACAAGAATCCAAGTAGCTTCTCCGTTTTCTTCGACCGAAGAAAGAAAAGAAAATGTTTAAGATTTCATCAAGATTTCACAAAGAGTTAAAATATTTTGAAAAGATTCCGGATAGATTTTAAACATTTCAAAATAGTTAGACAAAAAACACTGCAATAATTTTTAATAAATTTAAATATTTCAGACAGATTAAAAAGTTTTCATGAAGACTTCTATTATTCACAAAGATTTCAAAGATTTTGGGTAGATTTAAAAGACTTCTCAAAGAATTCAATCATTTTTTGAAGATTTCACAAAGACTTCAAATAATTTCGCAAATATTACCAAATATGTAAAAAAATATTTCAAACATTTCTCAAATAATTTTAAACGATTCACAAAGATTTTAAGAAATCTTCACAAATATTTCACAAAGATTTCAATGATTTCCCACATGTTTTAAAGATCTCACAATGATTTCATATATTTCACAAAGATTTCAGATATTTCAGAATTATTTTTAGAGAATTCACAAATATTGCATAAAGATATTAATGATTTTCGAAAGATTTCAAAGATTTTATAAAAATATAAGATAGATTTCAAAGACTAAACAAAGGTTTCAATGATTCCCTCATGATTTAGTGAACAAGTAAAATTTACAAAGTTTTAACAAATATTTCAATAGTCTCCTAAAGATGTCACAAAGATTTCAATAATTTCAGAAACATTACCAAATATTTCAAAAACATTTGTAATATTCCAGAAAGATTTGTAAAGATTTAAAAGATTGCAACGGTTTCCCGAAGATTTCATAAAGATTCCAAACGCTTTGCAATGATTTTGGATATATTTAAAAGATTTCACAAATACTTCTATTATTTCACAAAGAATTGAGATAGATTTCAAATATAGATAAAAGATTCCAATGATTTCGCAAAGATGTAAAATATTTCAGAATGAGATTTAGAGAATTCACAAATGTTTCAGATAGATTTCAAAAATTACACAAAAATTCCAATGATTTCCCAAAAATTTTGCAAAAATTTCAATTATTTTGCAAAGATGTAAATCATTTAATGATTTACGAAAGATTTTACAAACATTATCAAATAATTCGAATATTTTGAAAAGATTGCCAAAGATTCGCGACAGATGTCAAAGATCGAACGAAAATTTCAAATATTTCGCAATTTGCAGATTAACTTTAAAAATTGTACAAAAAATTCAAAAATTTCAGATAGATTTCTAAGATTTTCTCATGATTTTACGAAGATTTCAAATATGTCGTAAACATTTTTAATCAATTCACAAACATTTTACAAAGACTTTGCAAGTATTTTACAAATATTTCAATAATATATGATAATATATAAAAATATTTTAAAAATTTCACAAATACTTCTATTATTTCGAAAAGATTTATATAGATTTCAAATACAGAAAAAAGATTTCAATGATTTCGCAAAGATTTCAAATATTTCAAAATGATTTTTAGAGAATTCACAAATTTTTCACGAAGAATTCCAATAACTGCCGAAAGATTTAAAAAATGTTGGAAGGATTTAAAATATTTCACAAAAATTTTACAATAGTTTCAACATTTTCCCAAAGATTTCACGAAAACAATCATTCCTCAAAGTTTTCACAAAGATTTCGAATTAAAAAACAAAGATTTCAATAATTTCACAAACATTACCAAATATTACAAAATTATTTTTAATATTTCGCAAAGATTTTTAAATATTTGAAAGACTTCCATGATTTTCGAAATATTTCACAATTATTATTAAATATATCAAATATTTTAAAAGAATTTCTAAATTTTTACAAGGATTTTTTAAAGATTTGACAAAAATTTAATTACTTCAGAAAGACTTCATTAAGATTTTACAAAGATTTCCTAGATTTTGCAAAGATATTAAATAAATTTAGAAAATTAAATAAAGATTGAATATGGATTTCGCATAATGTACTAAAATTTAAATCATTTCGCAGTTTTTATATAATTTTTAAAGATTTCAGAAAGATTCCAATGATTTCCCAAAGATTTAAAAAATGTTAGAAGGATTTAAAATATTTCGCGAAAATTTATATTCTTTAAAAAAGTTTTCAGATAGATTTCAAAGATTACACAAAGATTCCAACGATTCCCCAATGATTTTGCAAAAACTTCAAATATTTTGCAAAGGTTTTAAAGATTTAAATGATTTCCTGAAGATTTTAGAAACATTATCAAATATTTGGAATATTTTGAAAAGATTGCCAAAGATTCTACACAGATTTCAAAGATCGAACGAAAATTTCAAATATTTCGCAGTTTGCCGATAAATTCGCAAACATTTTTAAACAATTCACAAACAAAAGATTTCATAAAGACTTCAATTATTTCTCCAAGTTTTCACAAAAATTTCGATAACAACACAAAGATTTCAATAATTTCACAAACATTATCAAATATTTCAAAAATATTTTTAATATTTCGCAAAGATTTTTAAATATTTGAAAGATTTCTATGATTTCCGAAATATTTTACAATTATTACTGAATATATCAAATATTTTAAAAGAATTTCCAAATTTTTTCAAGGATTTTTTAAAGATTTGACAAAACTGTAATTACTTCCGAAAGACCTCATCAAGATTTTGCAAACATTTCAAAGATTGAGCGAAGATTTCGAATATTTCACAAAGATTTTTATTATTTCACAAAGATTTCAAATAGATTTCAAAGATTACACAAATATTTTAATGATTTTCCGATGATTTTGCAAAAATTTCAAATATTTCAAAAAGATTTTTTAGATTTTACAAACATTTTTCAATGGTTTCAATGTTTTCCCAAAGATTTCACAAAGACTTCAATCATTTCTCAAAGTTTTCAAAAAGATTTCGATAACAACACAAAGATTACAATAGTTTCACAAACATTACTAAATATTAACAATTTTTTTTTAATATTTCGCAAAGTTTTTTTAAATTTCAAATTGAAATTTGAATTTCCAAAGATTTTACAGAGATTTTTCAAAGCTTTGACAAAATTTTAAATATTTCCG
This sequence comes from Druon quercuslanigerum, assembly GCA_010014905.2. Classification (NCBI taxonomy): domain Eukaryota; kingdom Metazoa; phylum Arthropoda; class Insecta; order Hymenoptera; family Cynipidae; genus Druon; species Druon quercuslanigerum. Next base: position 1,129 of record JAAAKG020141571.1, on the reverse strand, counting down.
AAAGACTTCATCAAGGTTTTACAAAGAATTCCATGATTTCCCGAAGGTATCAAATATTTTATATACTTCGCTAAGATTACAGATAGATTTTAAAGATTTGACAAATACTTCTACTATTATTTAAAAAAGATTTTAGATAGATTTTAAATATAGATAAGAGATTCTAACGATTTCGCAAATATGATTTTAAAAAATTCAGATAGATTTCAAAGATTGAGCAAAGATTTAAATGATTTTACAAAGATTTCAAATGTCGTAAACATTTTTAAACAGTTCACAAACATTTTACGAAGACTTTACAAGTATTTTACAAAGATTTCAATAATCTCCCAAATATTTTAAATATTATATATATATATATTGTAACCATTATTTTTATGTGAGGTTAACTATAAGTAAGATATATTAATTTCTTGCTCAAATAATATTTATATAATAAAATGAGTAGGTTCTTCGCATGGAGAAACACTAAGATTCTTTTTTTTATATATATAAAATGTTATTTATTCAAATTAGACCTAGGCTAGCTAGATATACAATAATGCCCTATAGACCCTAGGATAATGTTAGAGATTAATACTCGAAAATAGAATAACTTTATTTAATAATCTAAAAATAGTTATACAATGGCCATTTAGGCATAAGAGAAATACATAGAGTTATTTAGAAATAAACAAAAAGGCCGTGACCTGAGGAATTTCCTGTTCTTTTATCAATTAAATGTTAAAAAGGTTAATACCTAATAAATCAAGAATAGTTTATTCGCCAATATAATATTTAAGTAAGAGAATATAAGGTCAGTGACCTGAGGTTAACGCAGGTGTCCTAATTAGGTACACAGAGTAGTAGGTGCAAGCGCCGCACGTGCCTGGGCACAAATAAAGGATAATAGCCTAAAATGGTCTCCTCAAGGAGTTGGAGCGAGAGGTAGGCAAGAGGATTATCCCTCTTATATATTTCCTTTTCTTTTATTGAATAATGAGCCTTTCGAGCGGCTAGAATATTTTGGGAAACTCAAGTCCCTTTAGAGTGAAACGGATTCCTTCTCTCTTTCTCTCTACCATTCACCTCGAGTCATCTACCGACGAGGCAGCAAGAAAACAGTCTCACTGTTGCTCGGAAATGACAA
>JAAAKG020141570.1:0-11825 GCA_010014905.2 Druon quercuslanigerum | reverse complement strand
ACTCTAGTGGTGCGACAGTACATTCGCCACGTCAGCTGATTTCTATTCGCCACTAGTGGCGAATAGAAATCTCGTCACTAACCCGCCATTTTCGCATCGCTCAAGAGGCGGCGAAAGTCGAATTTTCGTTGCGCGTATTATGAAAAATATATAAATGGGACCATTATACCACTAAGTTGACATAAATGGTCTTGAATTGAGCTAAGAGTGTAGTAAGAAATTACTTGTAGTTACTTGGACCTGCAATTTGCTATATTTAACACACTTGTGGAGTGATATGTTTAAAATATTGCATATCATGACTGATTGCGAATTAAAGGCATAAAGGAAGCAGCTGTCAAACCAAGTTAATAATGTTAAAATGAACATACATAGTGCTTAAGCTCTTCTTTAGTTTAAGATGAATATCTGTCATTTCAAATCCAACGATTCTAATTTTACACAGTAATACAAGATGATGGAATTTAAATGTAGATGAATTTCATTTTTGTATTAAATTAAGTAAGTCATCTAATTTCAACCAGAAGAACTGACAGGTATGTTGAGTTTACGATGATTTTCATTCGCGTGCACTAAAATTCAATTTATGCCGGCAGAAAGGCATGCGCGAGATGCAATTCCCAAACACTTTTACGGATTTCGGCGATTTTAGAAGAGGCGCCAAGAAAGCAGCTGAGAGTACCCAATATGGCGCCGAGAGCCCTGGATAGTATCTATCAACACTGAGCTCATGGTAGTCGTTTAAATTAAGTTCTTTTTTCCTTCTAACAATCTCATTGACTTGGAGGATAAAACAAATTGATTTATCAGGCATAAATGAATTATTTATTCAATGCTCACAGTTAACAAAAAATATTTGTTTTCTAAAATTATTTAATTTTTTATTAATTTCATGTTTCTAATAACTGAACGATAACGCATAAATTTTATGAATTTCAACAATCAGCTGGCTTAAATTAACCTACAAGTTTCATTTCACACGCATGCGTTGACGGAAAGTCAACAATCTTCCTCACTTAAATTAACATATAAAGTACATTTTACGTGCATAAAGCAGTTAACTTTCAGCCAAGCGGTTACTTAAAGTCATATTATAAACATCAGTTGACTTTCAACTGGGAAATGATCCTTTTGGTTACATCTGAAAGACAATCGCCTTTTCTTACTAAAAATCAGATTCTTGTATTACTGTGTACTTGCATACACACTGCATTGAATCTAATTTCAAAAAAGAAAATTTGATTTGCAAATATTTCGAGAACAAGATCAGCTGCGAGTTTTGTGCTTTTATTTGTTGAAACCTAAAAGCCATACAAATGTTATATTTCATCATACCTATGGTTGGTTGAAGCACTCTGTGAAAAAAAGTTGTGTTGCTTTTATTAGCATTGAAAGTTGAAAGTTACACGGAGAAAAATGGAAGATCTGTTTAGCCATATAAATATGCCGACAGGCCACATTGGAGGGTCGACTATAGGACAGCTCTTGAATATGGCTAAAGTGACTATCTCTAGAAGGCTAAAACAAGCGGTCCAAATCGACAGTCTCAGAAAGTTGACTCGATTGGCTCGGGCCGTCGCCTCGGTCATCTTAAGATGGCTGACCCGATCATTGTGAAGGGTCGATGTGGAAATCACGGATGGTCGACATGATTTTCTCAAACATTCGACTCGATGATTTCGGATGGTCGATTTGATTATCTCTCACAGTCGACGCGGTCACTTCGATTCGAAAATCTGATGCAATAAACTTTGCCCTGCCATGTGTCCTGGTATGAATATCGGGAAGGGAAGGATATCGGAACTGAAAAGAAAGGATTAAAATTTAAAATAATACACAGAATTCGATTGTAACCTAAATCGATTAATTCTAGAATTAACCGTAAATAATGAAATAATGACACTCTACTTTTAATTGATATTAACCTCCAAAAAAAAATTAGAAGCAAATTTGTAAAATGTGACAATTATTATGAAGAATGTTAACATTGCAATTACGTATTTAAAACAGGTTCTTACTGAATAAGATCGGTTAAAGATCCGTGTATCTTTAAAAAATGTACAGCTAGGTTAAAATGAAAATTCATCTTGAAACTTCTGCTCATTAGAATCAGAGAATGAAGAAGATTAAATATAGTTTGAGAATAGTGAACTTTTAGTTTATTCTTTTCATGTAAACGTAGGTTCGAAATATCAATTTGAATAAAAGCTATAAATTAAGGTGAAGGAAATTTTTTGCATTCCCATCAGAGAATATATTAGATTTGTGTAAAACTCCCCCCTTCCCCCCTCTCCCGTTTTGTTAAATGTCCACGTTTTGAGACCTTCTCAACCCGAAAACCAATTTTTGTTGCGAATGTGTCTGTGTGTCTGCCTGTCAGTTTGTGCGTGCGTCTGTCTGTATAGCTGCACGTGTGTGGGTGTGTCTGTAAATTTTTAGTCTGTTAGGGCGATAGCTTGTGGAATAATTGATATATTAGATTGGTCTTTCGTAAACTCTATTAAAGTTCTGAACTGAAGTTTAAGTTCGTTAGTAAGCTATTTTTAATGAAAATTGAAAAACTGGAGTGTTATCAAATTTCTTAGACCACTTTTTTCAAGATTTAAATATTGTAGCGCTAAAAAGGAGGAACAATTTCTCGTAATACATTTTTTTGATAAAAAAAATTGCCAGAGTTATAGCATTGACAGTATTAAAAAAAGAACGAACATGAAAAAAATTATGTACAAATTCTTTATTTATAATTTTTAGAAAGGACGAGTAAATTTTCTTTCGATCGTCAAAAATGAGATTAAAAGTAAAAAATTAAAATTTTTGGAAAAAGGATACCAGGTACGAAAAAGATTAAATGACAAAAGTTGTTCACCCAGAAAGAATGTACAAATTATTTGTTTATAATTTTTAAAAAGATCTATAAATTTGTTATAAGATCTTGTTATAAAAAGACATTAAAAAAACGTAATTCTTTGGGAAGATGACACAAGCTACAAAAACAGTTTATTTACCAAAATTTTGCACCTAAATTATTTATCTAATAACCTTAGAACCACTTTACGGTAGGATGCGTATTTCCAGTTAAAACTATAAAAAAGCGTGGAAAATAAATAAATTAAATTTATGGATAAACGAAACAGGTTGCAATACAATGTTTAATAAAAAAATGGTTTTTTTATCTGATGCGCAATTTTTTTAAATTATAAAGACAAAATAATAAAAAAAGGTATGTTTCAATACCAATGCAAACTATCAATTGTAATAATATAAATTTATTGACATGATAGTTTTTTCAGGGTATCTGATAATTAAAATTAGTGCAAAATGAGGAGCAGATATTGAAGTAATCATGAAAAATTAAATTTGTAGGTTATTTTCTAATATCTAAATAAGCAGGAGCAGCCTGAGATAAAGAAATAAATAAAATATACATTTTATGCAAGAGTGTTGAACATAATGTAGAAAAGTTCACATTTTGGACACCATAGAGTGCGAAGCATGATATACATGATAAGAATGTGTTCGATAAAGCCTTTAACAAAAGAAAATGAACAATGAACAAATTATAGTTTTCGATGCTTTGACCTTTAATTTTAAAAGGTATGTGCAAAAATGTGGTGGAAATACAAAGACCGAGAGCGCAGATTTTGAATTTTAAAAAGGGAACAATAAAAGTACGTATTTTTTTATAACAATGCTTAATATGAATGATAATAATATACATATATGAAATTGATATACATTTACGAGGATAAATTCGAGTGCAAAGTAGGACATACGTGATGAGAATGTGTTTTTTAAAGCCGAAGGAGTTTTAAGAGAAGAGAATTTACAATTACCAAATAAGTGTGGTTTATGCTTACCTTCAGTTTTAAAAAGTCTGTGCACAAATTTTGGGGAAGTACAAGGGCCGAGCGCAAAAAACCACCAGGGAATAATAAGGAGTAGTATCCCTGTAAGTGGGGAGTGGAACCACTACCGTCCAATAATTCGTTAAAGTTTGCCACGAATAGACAAGCGGGGCCAGTTCCGCGCACATGCGCATTGGCGGTTTCCATGAAAATACCCGTCGGAAGCCTGTAATACAATATTCATAGAAATAATACGTTTTCAATATAATTAAATAGCTCATGTAAGTAGAGGTTAAAAAATGAATATCACATTTTCATTATTATAAAATAATAATCATGTGAAATTATTTAATGTTCATTAAATATAAATATTTTGAACATGATAACTTACGACATTTTGTTTACTGAAATTAACTTTATCTCTTACTCACGTAATCCACAAATAATTATAATAATGTTATTGTAGTACTCACACTTTCTAGATACTTTTCGTATTTTTTATGCCAGTTTTCTTCACGTTTTTAAGTTAGGAACGCGATACGCAACCAAACAAAATAAAAAACAAACATGAAAATAACATGCATATGCATCGAGATGTCAAAATATAATATAGGGAAGTGGCTAAAACACGTGACAGGGCAAACGGCACTGCGCCTGTGCGCCAAAATGGCCCTGGGTATCCATTCGCGGCAAACTTTAACGAATTATTGGACGTTCGTGGTTCCACCTCTTCATCCCAAATACATAGGGTGATACCACTCCTTACTATTCCTTCGTGGCGAGAACCAACAGTCGCGCGTCCTACACGATAAGAAATTTAGGTCCTCAATTTTAATGTGACAGCAGCGACATTTTGCGTGAGGCAAGTGCCTTAAAATGTGATGCAACGTTGCTCTCATATATTTGGGAATCCCGAACGAGAGAACCTGAACGTACTACAGTAGCCGATCTGACTTCTACATTCATATAAAATTTATAATTTAAAAACTGATTAATTTTAATCCAAGTGTATAATCGTTCAATCTGAAAAGGATATGATTTTGAACGCTTTTTGGAATAGCTAAATTTTGAATTCTTTATCGATTTTTTGTAATTGGAAGCGGGACATCTTTTATTATTATTCTCCATGTTTTTTTAATTTGAAGAAAATTTTTTATTTTCAATATTTTTATTGATTTGAAAGGGAGGAAATTTTCGTTCTTAAGTTTTGGAAAAGGGAATTTCTTTTGTTTTTACATTTTTATTGGGATTAAAGGGAAAATTTTTTGTGGATTATATTTTCTGAATTTGGATAGAGACGTTTTTTATAACACAAAGTCTGATGAAATTGTACTTCTGATTCAAAAAGGTGGATAAATATTAAATTGAGAAATTATAAAATTACATATATGCTTAAAGTAAAACATTTTTAATTTATAAATTTAAGTTCAAAGCTCTTATAATTTGAAGAATAATTGTCAATTTAAAATAAGTATAATTCAATTATTTATTTTGTTTCTAAAATTTAATAGTACATGCATTCTAAGTTTAAATATCATAAAACGAGACTTGATTTAAATCTGGTGTAAATAAAAAGTATTCAAATTTCTTAAAAGTTACATTTTATTGATTTTGTGATAATTAGAAATTCTGTGTAATAGTTTTGTTTACATCTAATAGTGAAACGCGTAAACAACGTTTCTTTTAATAAACTAGATCAACTTTAGAAAAAAACTCGGTTCATTGTCCAACATTTTGTTTATTTTTATATCAAAATTCTGTTTTTAGCGTTCTAAAGTAATAAAAATGTGACATTTATGTTCATGATGAAACTGAGAAAAATTTAAGATCTATATGTAAATTTTATCCTATCAAAACAGAAGCGTGTATGAACCATCACGTCTCCCGAAAATAACACAAACGTCTTACTGAATTCTCGGACTACTGTTGTCCCAAAAGTTTAGCGCGCCGCTCGTCCCTTTGTCGGACCGCAGCGTTCTCAAAATAAGACAGTAGATGTCTTGAACACAGGGGGCGCTGATGCTCGTGTGTTTAGCTCAGCAGTGGTACGTATAAGTACCGCAGTCGCCCTAACTTTCTTTCCGTGTAGGTATGCTCAAACTTGCGAGCAGAGCGATCCGCGTGTATAGCGCGCGATGCAAATGTACTCGACCATCGGGCAGATTTTTTTTAACAATTAAAAGCAAAACCTCACCCCCATGAAACAATTTGAACTACTTCCTTTGGTATTATATGGATTGTAACATTTTTGAACCAGCAGAATTGACTTATGTTTTAAAAGTAATTCATCATACATATTTTCAGTAACTGAAAATTCTAAGAGGTGAACGTAGGATTAGGGTTTCATGTCGAAATTTTAGATGTTGATTAATGTCAAATATTTCACAAAGTATATTATGATCCTGAGGTTTAAAATTTTGATTTTATCTGTTTTAGATAGTCTTCTTATTTTAACTTTGTTCAAAGGATCGTAGAATTTAAGATTTTCAATCTGAGTAAAGTAGTTTCTGCATGGAAAAAAATGGTTTCTTAATCCAGTGACTTTGTGTTGAAATCTTGGAGGCGATAGAAATCTGAGAAAAATTCACAACCTTCTGTATTTAAGACAATGATCCCTCATCATCTGAATAGCGTGCTTAAATAACAGTCACTGAAAATTCAAAAATTGAAGTGTCGTTCTGGGCCAGTATTTTTTGTTTCACTGACGTTGGATTAAAATGTAACACGGTTTGGATTGAGTCCATTTGCTAGCCTGGTGTCTTTTCTAGTAGTTTCTGCCGATACCCAGCCGAGTAACCAAACTTACTAATACTAGTACTGGCGACGAACTAATATTTCTATTTAGAAATTTATAATATGAATTGTTACTTAGCTTTTTTTAATTACCAGCTTTCATTATTACAAGAATCACGCACCAAGCGTATCTGAAAATGATTTTTATTAGGAATTATTCAGGAGCAGTATCATGCGTGCGAATACTCTGTGAACTATTCAGGAAGTAAAAAATGTTTTCACTAATATAGTAGAGAATAAAATAGAGCATATATTTAGTTTATTTGGTTTAGAAATTAACAACAAAATAACGTTACTTAATCTTACTTGTAGGATGCTCGTTCGGAGGGTTGGCTCAGAAGAATTTATTCTTTTTACCAAAATTGGTATCATTTATGTCTATCCCAATTTTTTCTATATTCTTTTTTTTTAATATAATTTATTTTTCTTCATGTGACGAGAAATGTTTTTAGCACTAGTCAAACAATTGGGTAAGAAATTATCCTAAAAATCCTTCTTCTACTTGAAAACCTAACTTGTGCTTCAATCCAATTCAACTTCAGTCTGCTTTTTGTTTTGCAAACAATTTCACCGTCTTCCCTCAACCATTTGATAAAGAGATTAGATGAAGAATTTTTATGTATCTATCAATCCACCTTTCTTTTTTTTGCACGTACTAAAGCGCTCGCTTCAATAGCTGTCCAACCCAATCGTCTCGAAGAGGCAAAAAATCTCCACGAAATTCATTCCCAAATACGTCGCGCTACTGTCTAGAATTCGTTCGCGCCAAAGATTCATGTTAAAATTCTCGATTCTCTTCGGTTATACTACTCCCCCTTTTCTTCTCGACCACCACACCGAGGTTCAGAAGCATGCCAAACGAAGACCCTGAGTGTAGGGTGCTGCAAAATAAGAAATATAGAGAACTAAAGTGAGATGTGAATCTGTATGTTTCGCAGCTAGATATTCATCGCAAAAGTACACCTGATCAAGAGAGAAAGATTGAGACAAGGTTGAAATTAATTAAAGTGTTATGTTAGATGAATAAATATTGAGAACACAAAAAATGAACGAGATTTTCATGCAGTATATTTGATATTTATGTGACAGGGCTAAAAGAAAAATATCTTTACATTAGGTAGAAGTAACTTAAAAAATCTTCCAGCTCTGCAGAAAAATTCCATTGACACTTCGCGCGCAAATTTTATTCGCGTTCCGTGCGTATCTCGTTTCGCTCGATAGTTTGAACGCGCATAGGGTACGTGGAATTAGGCACTTATGAACATTTGAATCTCGAGATTCGAACTCGCTTTAGTTTACAGTATAAAGCATATACACAGCAAAAGCCCGGGATTTGTTATCCTAAATTCAGATAGCTTTGTTCAAGCCCAGCACCAGAGTGGACTAGGAGAAGCCCAAAAGTCGAACAACTACAAAATTCACTCAGTTTTGTGTCAAACTTAGTATAAGCGGGTTTCTAGGGTCGTTGACTCCAATGGTCATATCAAAACTTAAAAATTAAAATTGATGGTACCAATATGACGAACATAAATTCAAGCTTTTCACATATCTGCATGAAAGTTGTTACAGGGAGGTTTTTAGGCTTGCTGAATTTGAATTTCATGTCAAAATTTGTACATACAAAATGTTGGATTTGCTCTTCTGACCAAGGCATATTTTTTCTATTTTCCATAGAAAAAATCAGGATTACGTATAATGAAAATAGGGGTAACGGCTTTCCGATTTTTTTTGTAAACTTCAGTCCTTTCTGCTGAAACTTTCTTTTGGTAAAATTACAATGATTAAATAATTTATTATTATATTCCAATATATTTATTAAATTCATTGTTTCACATTTACAATAATAATTTTGGATAATAGTTACGCTATACCGTGGCCTTCTATTGTCTTATTGTAAAAATAAATATTATAATATCAAATTTTACAACTAAAAGTTTCTCCATGTATAAAAACAAACTTGTCTATCTTAGATAAAAGAATGATTAAGAATTGCTAAAATATTTTAAAACATATTCTCCTAACCTCAATTTTCAGACTTGATAAACTTGCAAATAATAGTTTTGTTACATAAAGTATCGCGTGCACCAAGGAGGGAAACTGGTTCTCTCCTAGGCACACAATATATTAATCTGTCGAGTCCAAGATTTGTTTGAAAATGCAAGCCTTTCATGAGTTTGTAAAAATTATTGTAGCGATTTGTCCCAGCCACGTTTCACTTATTTCACAAATTTGATATATTTACATGAAACATCTTATGCGCGTTCTCGGGCGCGCGTTTTTTTTATTTGAAAGTATAATATTTTGTCATTTATACTATTTTCTTAGAATATATGAATATATGATTTTGCAACAACTAATTTATAATGAATTTTAATTTGTTTTAAATATTATTTTTAATTATTTAAAGGTTAGAAATTTATTTGATATGACACATAATTCTTCATAATATTATTTTATAATACATCTTTACGAACGTTTACTCCGATAATATCAAAAGTTTGCCCTTGACCTTTATTGATAGTCATTGCGAATGCCAGTTTGATTGGAAATTCTCGTGACTTGAAAGTAAATGGGTAAACTTCTTCACAATACAATGTGGAATGGAAGCCTCTAATGTGTCCACTAAGGGTTTATATTTTTCTTGTACCTTATTACCTATTTCCTTAAACATCCTCACACACTTACTTGGTAGTGGGAGGGGGACCTGTTGTTTAATGTGGGTTCTGAACCGAGGCTCTTCCAGAGCGCGAGACGGGAATCGAATCCGCAACTCGACAGAGTGGGTCCAAAGCCTACGTTTTGGCCCCCACGACCATCATCCCCCTCACAATATAATGTGAGACGATGTGTCAAGACCCCTGCCTTATCAGCTTTTAAAATGAGACATCGTGGAAGAATAATTGTATGTAAGTATTGAGCATCTTTAGATTGAGTTCGTATACGGGAGTCAGAATCAGAAAATAAAGGAACTGGCATACCGAAAGTCTTATGTACAATCTTTCCTTGTGGAATTAATATTGCTGTCAATACCTGTAAATTTCCTCATACAGATATTTTTTCTTGTATTTTAACAAATGATCTGCAGTTACATAAATGTATGTCTTTCCTGAGCCAGCAGTACAACATGAACATTAACCAGTACAATATGAAGTTGGAAAGCTACTAATATCGGGTCTTTCATAAGAAAGGCAGGTATTTATTTAAATATATGATCTTATGGACGCTTCTTGTATATTATAGTTCCTCTGAAAATCTTGTGACATAGCATATTTAAATTTATCCCATAGTTCCTCAGGCTTGATAGGTTGACATTATATTAAAATACGTAAAACTAAACGTTTTAATTCATCATTCGAACTTCTCCTTCTGCCATAGCACGCTCCCATTCTGCATCAACTTCGATGAGACCCAATGCTAAACATGTTTTTTGAAAAGTATCATAAGTTTGTCCTTCAACATTCCTGTGATCTTGGAAACTTATAGCCCCTTTGACTGTTACCAGTAATAACCTGAGATGACATAGTTCTATTGTAGCCGAACGGACAGAGTGCATCCGTCCAATAACGTTTAATGGCTTTTTTCGATTTGGCCAAATTAATAATTTCGATCCAATCAGTTTTTTAAAATGTAGTGAGACAGAATTTTAGAATATGTATGTTGTATGGCATCAGTATCACGTCAATTTAAATCATAATAATTGATTACCCTAGTTTCTTTTTCCAATCCGTTTAAAATCCTTAACGAATAATGAAAAACTAAAAAAATGCAGATACAAAATCGTTTTAAATTCAATAAAACACCACAGTACAGTTTAAAATGTCTATAAGTCATTTAAAATTCCATAAAGTTCTTTGAAAGTTTTAAGAATCCATGAAATATTTTCAAAATCATAAAAATATCTTTTAGTCCTTCAAACATCCATGAGCATGTTTAAAATACATTAAAATTGTAGTTTTAACTTCGAGATTCCTTAAGATCGTTTAATAGTCGATACGTCAGTCCTGTTGAAGCATGTGATCATATATACGGTAGATCGTTGCAAAATAAAGGTCGTGCTGTTATTAGGTTGCCAGTACATTTCCCTAATCAGGAAAGTGTTGATGCTAAACAATAAACGTATTCTGAAATTCCGTCTCACTACGTATTAAAAACGTGGTCTCGTAAAAAATGACAATAAGCGATGGGAAAATTCAAACTGCATACAATAAAAATGAATACCGGATGCATATTTATTTATTTATTTGTTTTATTAATAAATTCTGTAATACAATATTTTACGATAACTGTCTCTTAAAGACAATAATGAAAGATTGTCCAAATAGAAATTTCATTTTCAAATGAACAACAATTACCCGGTAATAAGCGTTACATTTAGAAGAATTCAGAAATTGTTTTGCTATGATTACGTGATTTTTCCCGAGTCTAAAAATCTCCCAACGGGAAAATAAAAAGTACAAATCCTATTCCTCTCAATCGCCGAAAAGTCCTGAATAATGCATTATTCCCTGCTTACATAGAGGAGAATGCATTACAGATTACAAACTTGAATTGATAGAATTAAAATTTAAAAATTTATATTTCACGTGCAGGAATTAAAATAATTTATCACATAAATTTTATGACCTGTTTAAAAGGAATTATATAAACATAAAATATGACCTCTTTTGGGGAATACAAAATATCTCTGTGAGGTATGACTACTGGCACAATTAGAAGGACTTAAATATGTTGAAAGAACGTTCTCTCTTGGGAAATTGGAAACTACGTGGTATTCGCTATGCGAATAAAAAATAATTAGTTTTGAAGATATACTATTCTTGAGACGGCATTTTATATAGATTCACAAATCGCACATTCAACCAAATGGAATAATCTTCATTTTTACGCTGAAATCTGAACATATTAATTTTTCTCTAGCCTACGCTTATTACCGGGTACTTGCTATTAAATACAGCGCATAGAGTCGCAAATGGAAGAGACGCTCTTCTTAAAATGGTCAGGAAGTATGAAGAAGTGGGCATAGGAGCTTTTTTGTACAAAGCAGCGGAGGAGGCTGCTGAAAAACTCGGACTTAACTTCAGTATCATGGGTGAGCAGGATGCATCAAATATTATCTATCTCGAGTACTCACTCCTGAAAGCCCGGATTCAGAAAGCACAGGAGAAAAACTTCCGGAAAGAGCTCCTC
>JAAAKG020141569.1:0-11825 GCA_010014905.2 Druon quercuslanigerum | reverse complement strand
GATTCGTTCCCAAGCTGGGTGCGCGGATTCACCTAACTATTTTGGAACCAAATGATCTCATACATATGGGCATATTTTTTCTAAACACAGGATCAAATGATTCCTGCACTCCTAATGGGATATTACAGTTCCATATTCTTTTCCGTGTGCCACTGAGCTTGGTCAGCGGGGGAGCATTTTCCAGTAGTAGTGGGGGAACGGTACACAGGTAACTGGGGCGGAATAGTCATCTGCCCTACGAAACAAATCCAGATTTTTCATTTTATTTGTACTCATTTCGTAACTAAAGTTTCATCCATTCATTTCGTAAATGATAATTAACTATTTTTTATTTTAAATTGTGTTAGATTATGTATGAAAATGATTTAAGCAATATTTTTGTAAAGCGAAACTATTTAAGATATTAGGTATGGAAAAACAATTATTGTTTATAACAATGTATTACTAACAATTAATTTTTTTCTAAATATAACAAATATTCAACTCCCACCCTGACAATTTTTTATTTTCAATACCAAAAAAATCCTTTTATACTCAGCACACCTACCTCTCACTTCATTTATCTACAAAGAGCAAGCGGATACATTTTTTCATAACAATAATACCCTTAAATAACAAATTCATATTTCATAAACTATTGGCAGTAGAAAATTCAATTATTTTTCATTTGAAAGCTTATTTTATCTTCTATAAATCATCTTGTTGACAAATTTACGTCTATGTTTCAGGCAAAAAAACGTCATTTTCTTCGAGTTCCCGTACTTTCTTCATCTTATTTGACTCGGGAGTAAGATTTTATTACATTCTCATAATTTATGATTGAGAAAATACTAGAATTGTCGGAAATTTGAGTTTTTCAACGGATCTCCACGTTTCAAGACCCCCTGAATCCGAAAATCAAGTTTTTTCGATGACGTCTGTCCGTCTGTCCGTCCGGCCCTAAAAGAAAGTACGAGTTCGGTAACCAGCCATTTTAGATTAAAATTCAAAAAGTGAGCGCATTTTGAAAATTTTTGAGATCACTTTTTTTCTGAATTTGAAAATTGTATGTAAAGATTTTTATATTATTAGGAAATACGAACAATTTATCCTAATCACTTTTTTCGATAGAAAGAATATTCTCAGAGTTATAGCATTTTCAAAATGTTTAAAATCAAGCGAAAATCAAAATTTTATGCCAATAAACGCACGATATGAAAAAAAGTCTAGAGAATAAAAACATTGATTTTTGATAGCCCTTCAACATTAACATAACAACTTTTTGGATTTTCTTGCAAAATCGACAATTAAAATTTTGATTGCACAAAAAATAATGAAAAATCATAAATTCAATTTTTTGGTAAAAAAAAATGAATAAAAAGAATGTGATACCAACAAAGCTCTACAAATCCGTTATTAATTATAAATTATACATTGAAAAAGATAAATGTTCAACCAACCACGGAATAGTTCAACTTCAAGTTAAAAAAATTTATTTGAAGAAAAAAAATTTCTATCAAAATATCTCAATTTTTAAGCAAAAAAATTACGCTTAAAAAAAATTATTACATTTCCAGTTAAAAGAATTAATGGTTAATGAAAAAAAACTAATTTTAAATCAAAGAAATGAATTATTAATAACAAACATTAACTTTGTACCAAAAAAATTGATTTCTAACAACATACATGATTTTTCAAACAAATTTTTAATTTTTAAAGGAATTTTGAACCTAATAGTTAAATTCTCCACCAAAGCAATGAATTTTTGGGTCCTTATCATGTAACATGCGGCAAGTCTCTGCGACAAGTCTCTCTGCGGCAAGTCACACATGCGGCATGTCACACATGTAGCATGGCACACGTGGGGTATGTCACATATACAGCAAGTCACACCTGCGGCATGTCTTATCAGCGGTATGTCACACCTACGGCATGTCTAATTTGCGGCATGTCACAACTGTGGCATATCTACCTAACGGCTTCTCTCACCAGTGGAATGGGATTAGACGAATATTATTTCTGTGGCCACTCATAGGGCAGCCTTGATGTGATCAGTAACAGGGATGCCTTCCCGGGAGAGAAGCCGCTAGGTAGAGATGCCGCAGATATGACATGCCACAGAAGTGACATGCTGCAAATATGACATGTCTCAGGTGTGACTTTCCGCAGAAGTCACATGACTCGGGTGTGACTTGCCGCATGTGTGACTTGCCCAAGATGTGACATGCCTCAGATGTGACTTGCCGCAGATGTGACATGCCCCAGGTGTGACTTTCCGAAGAGAGACTTGCCGCATGTGAAATGACATGTCCCTGAATTTTCAACCAAAAAGATAAATTATTCACCAAGAGGATTAATATTTTACCACGAAAAGACAAATAAGTTTCAACAAAATACAGAAATTGTTAATCAAAAAGCTGAATTCACAACAATAAATTCACAAAAACCAAAAATTTTTATCAGAGTAGTTCAATTTTGAACAAAAAAGAAGTATTTTCAGCTCCAATTTTTAATATGGGAAACAGAAATTAACCGCTTGTGATAAATTTTGATTTTTTATACTATTATTTACATGTAAATAATGTAATAAAAATATAAAAAAATGGTTATTTTTTATTTATTTTACAAATACGAGTTTGACTGTTAATTAATCATAGCGTTACTTAATTGTGTAAATAACGTTACTTAATATTATAGATTTAGACATTTTCTCAATTTCATCATGCAAATAAATGTTACATTTTTTATTGTTGATCTTTAAAAATGAAGTTTTGATATAAAAATAAAAAAACTTAAGATGTCTACGTGATAAATATGTCAAGAAAACGAGGTACATGGAATTTTATAGAAAATTCTAATCAAATTCATATACTCGAATTTAATTCTATCCAGATAAATAGTTCATCTATAAATACCATGAAAATGTATTTTTTATGTTTTTTAAATGTCGAATAAAATATATTAAAAGTACCGTACCGGATTATTACATGCACGTGGCAAATCATATTTTGTTCATGGGAAGAATAACACTAGTGGACAATTTTTTACAAAAAAGTACAGAAAACTAAAATTATTTTTGTAGGAACCTAAAAATAAATGCAATAAACTACAACAACAATTAGAGGTAAGTACAAATTTGTTCTATTATTCAGATGAATTTTGTACATTTTGTTGTATTTTTTGTACATTGCACAGTTTTGATTTTCTAAAAAAATTGAAAAAAAAGTAGAACAACAAGAATATACAACTACAAGAATCTACAGGAATCCTAAGGGTTTAGAGCCAAAAAGTTGTTCTTTTACGTTCTAGGGTGACAAATATTTAAAATTTTGTAATGAGATAATTTTAAGATATGTACATGGTAACTATTACAAAAATTGCACTTTTGTTCTTCACTTATATAGCAATCGATTGGGCACCATATTTGTCATTTAAAATTATGGCATTGCAATGTTCTCAATATTTATCATCCTAGGTCGAAAAAGAACAAATTTTCTGACTGAAAATAAAAATTGAACAATTGAGAAAGAATTGAACACAGTCACTGAAATTGAAAAATGTTAACTCTTAAAGATACATATATTTTTAAACTTGAAGTTATGAAAACTGAAAAGGAAATTAAAACATTCAAACGGAAATACTTCTGAATTTTAGACCTGAAAAATGTAAGCTTAAGAAAATGAACACTTTTCAATTGAACATTTTTTAATTAAAAGCCGTTAAACTGAAAATTTAGATTTTTAATTATGAATTGCTATGAATTAAAAAATCAATCGAAAAATTTGCTAGAAGCATTAATTTATTACATGCGAATTTGTTTTCATACAAATTATCTTTTTATTTAACATCTTTCAAACTGTTTAAAAAGCTTATGAATGTTGTGTTAGAAATCTTAAAAAATCTAAATTAAATTAATTAGCTTAAATTGATTAATCAGGATTAATTATTATATTAATGGTTAGGAAATTAATCAATGGTTTGAAATCTTTTTACGTTTTAAATTATTTTGGAATATTTTTATAACTTTTAAATATATTTTAAACTTAAAATCACTTTTTTTAAATAAAAAATAATTATCAATTTTCTCTGCAAACTTTAGCTTCAAAATTTTATTTCGATATCTTCAAAAATCTAAATTTATTTTTTTATTTTTCGAAATCTTTTCCAGTTTTGAATTTGGACCTTCTCAGAACTTTTATAAATATCTCTCAAAATAACTCAAATTTTTTTCAAATTGATAATTGTTTAATTTTTATCTATGAATAAAAATTCAATAATTTGACTGACATATCAAAAATTTAGTAAATAGAACGATTAAAACTGTAACATTCAAAGTTTAAATTTAACGTTATGAAATATTAAAGATTCAAGACTTTTTATTATAAATAATTCAGTTTAAAACTTTCAGTGTTTAATACTGGATTTATAATTTCTCATTTTAAATGAAAACTAAGATAGGGGAGACCACCCTACAGTAGATAATCCTTCATTATAAACACAAATATAAGTAAAATAATCAATTACAATTTTTATATATTAATACGCTTCGTGTTTTAACTATTAATTACATTAAATTAATTACTTAACAGCCATTAGTATTTTTAATTAAAGATTACCTACTATAGGGTCATTATCAACTATGGGGTGGTCTCCCGTATTGCTAAATATTTGAAAAAAAGGTCGCTCTTAATAAAAAAATTTCAGATCAAATGAAGCGGTTAAAAATGGAATGGAAAAATGGCAATCACATATATAAAAACTATTTGCACTAGGATACTCTTAAAATATTTCTCTTCAAGTCAAGGATACAAAAAGAATGTCTAAATTAAAAAACTGCATCTCTCTCTCTCGAAATAAAAAAACCCCCGCGAATTTCAAACCAGCAACTACACATATGCTGTAGCGTATCTCCACTGAACCTAGATCGCAGGCGTGAACGTGCGTGGACATGCGACCTTCGAAAATTGGCGCCGAACGTCGCGACGCCTCGCGTCGACGTCGGCGTCGCCGAGACGATCTCGCCAGAGGCAGCAGTGGTGGCCAGGCATTATCAGAGACCGCCATATTGACTAAACTCTGGGTGGCCCACCACGGCACCGTCGGTTGGAGACGTCAAAAACCGCCACACACGCACCAACAACTCCACCTCGACCTTTAAATCCCATCAACCCATGTTACATTACTCCCTAAATCCTCGAATCCCGACAAAAAAAGACTTTTTCATTCGAAACTTCGTCTCGGGTTTCGCGTATTTAAAATTAAAATTCCATTTCTAGTGTCAGGTGCTTATTGTTTAGAAGACTCTTAGGAAACAGCAGGTGTTAAATCTTGGGTGGACCACTCATCGAGTTGCGCGAAAAGAGTTCTTTGTGTTCCTGCGCGATAAAGTGCTCCTCGAAATACTCGAGGGACGAACCCTCTCATCCCAGTGTCAGTTCTGAACTGCAGTGCGGAGTGCATCGAGTGCTACAGCGATGAATGGACCACAGGATTGTTAAAAAAAGTATGTGAAAGTAGTAGTAAGAACAGAGAGGAAAGACTAAAAATGGTAAGACCTGGAGAGTAGTAAACAAGACAAGGCAGAAGATTCTGGTGAGGTGACGTGACCCTCCTGAGCTGTGTACCGTAGTGAAATTTACAACAATAGAAGTTACGGGCGAACGGAGAAAGAGGAGAAGAAGAGGAGGCAGAAGAAAAGGAAGACGAAGAAAGTGGGGTGCATGTCGTTGCATTCGTGACCCCGGGGTTTTCTCGACGAGAACACCCTTCTCGCACGACGGCAGCGTCGCGACGGTGGTCTCCCTCCGTTCCGTGGTCGCCAATCAATAACGAGCGGTTCGACTCGGTGCTCGCTTTTCTCTCTCGCCTCTCTTCCTCTCCTCACTCACTCTTTCTCACCCATCCTATCTTTCTCTCTCCACCTCCCTCACCCTCTCACTCCTTCCGCGAGCCTCTCACCATCGCCGCCACTACGCGAGCACCCCGAGGCAGCGAGTCCTATTTTTATACGACCACCAAAGCCCTCGTGGAGGCCGACAAACGCTAGGCAAGAAAAGTGTGAAACCGGGTCGGAGTACTGCGAATGGACCAGACAGAGGCGGACGCCCGGGGGCCCTTCGGAGGGGCCCTCTGAGCGCGTCCCAGAGGCGGAAGTAGCTGAGGCCGTTGAAAGAAGCGGCAGGATCCTAGGACAGGGCATGGAAGAAGTATGCGCAAGACTGGAGCTGGTCTAAGGTTGGAGTCGTCTTTTTCGAAGTCGTTCGCGAGGCTGTGCAGTGAAAAACGCGAGGTGGCGTAGTGTGCAACGTGGGGTAGGCTGAGGGGGTGCAGGGAGCATGCGGGGTTCGGGCGAGGCCCGATTAGGTGGCCCAGGAGGACCAGGCTAAGGATCCAACAAGAGGATCGGCGCCGCTCACCCGCATCTGCACCTGCACCTGCAAGAGCCAAGGCCGGGAGCCGCAGGATTTAAACGAACGCGGGCAGCGAGCTGGACTCGCTTCGAGCGCATGGAACATGATAGAGGTAAGGTCTTGCCGTCTGTTGTTGTCCTTAAATTCACATAATCAAGGATAGGGAAACTGACTGAGGTTAGGACTCTAGCACTCTAGCTCAATTCTATTCATTAAAACATTATTTCTAAAATTGTTTCAAGAAATTGAAATTAGAGGATACTAAGGTAGTTTCTTGTTGTCTTGCTTGCTTTCATGCTGACAGGGCTAGGTAAAAGGTCTACAAAATTGGGGCTTGAACCTCTGAGATATGGGAATTTTGTTTTCAGATGGAGGTTGGTTACTATATATCTTTGCGAAGGTATTGTTGCGACAATTATTTTAATAACTCGTGGAGAAAAAATCAAGAGGTCAGGTCTTACATTTAGCTCCATCAGCATGCGTCAACAAATAGTTTTTTATGTAATAGTCAGAAAACTTAGTTAAAAAATTAAAATAAGAAATTATTAGCAGATATCACTGTGAATGTCAACATTGTAATTTCTAGATTCATCCCAACAGGTCTAAGGAAATGATACAGAAATTTTGTGTCCATCATTGTTTCAAGAAAATGTTGAGAAAGGATATAAATAAGGAGAGTCTCACATGGTGATTCAGTGCACCTCAATCATGTTCGACCTGAATGTTTTGGCACTCGACTTTCCTTTAGAGAATACTTTTTTCCGATGATATTGAAGTATTTTTTATCGAAAATAAATGATTGCACTCGAATTTTCTTCATTTCATATTACTTTTGGATAGTTATTAAACATTCTAAATATAAAACAGTATCAGCAAAAGAATTCTTTCTGTAAAAAAACATTAAGTTCAGCAACTCTTAGATGGTAGGTGGGTGTGCTCACCGTGATAGTTCTATGATATCATCATTTGATTCACCTCTGATATAAGGAAGTAACTGTGACATTGGAGGCCTAGATAGGAGGTTAAAGGCCTAGTTCATCGCATTCATTAAATCAGTGATTTATAATTATAGCTGAATACATTTTATAATTTCATTGGGCTTGTTATCAGGATTTGTTATCAGATAGAGCACGGGTTATTGACTAATATTTCAAGTCAATATGTAATTCTATGTGTTGATTTATTGTTTCAAAATCTCTTCAATAGTCTCTTGAGGAAGAATAATCAGGTTAAGTCCTATCGCTTCTTGTCTTGCTTAAACTTACCCCAAAGTGGATAGTGAAAAGGCCTGTGATGAAAGTGTCCAAGACAATCTTGCTTTTATGCAGACTTTATCGGATAGAACAAGTAATTTCTAAAAATACATTCGAATAGGTGAGGTATTTTTTCTATTTCCATCCTGAAATTCACACCAGAGGATTATTTATATGAATTATTGATGTTTTTGTTAACAGAACCATAAGTCGATATAAACATATTTCCATTCATCTAGAAATGGTTTGATTTTTTCCAATATTTTCCAATAGATTCGTCTCAACCTGTGGAGTCGGTGTACCAAGTTATATCTGCCTGATGAAAATACACACTATTAATAAAAGATATTTTGTTTTAGTTAGTGTTTTATCTTTGGCTGAATTCAATGAAAAGACTCTTTTAATAATTTCTTATGGATAAATAAGGTTGCTGCGATTATCAGGTAATAATTAAACATGTTGTTGAGGTTAACTTTTTTTTGGTAATGTGTCCTAAGCAGACTTTTTGATATTTTATAATTCGAGCAATTACACCCCTTTTTCATAAACAACTCTTTCACCAATCTTGAAGTCCTATTTACAGTCAGACATATATTCAGTACTTTCCAAAGTAGGAATGAATAGCTTGCCGCAAAGATTCTGGAACATATAGACCTCTTAGTAAAAGTATCTGTTAATGAAGCGTTAGTAATATATCAAGCTTGATGTCCTAGTAACCTAATTAGAGGAAGACATCTCCATTTTACTGAAACGTCGACTTAACAACCAATTTATCACATTAAGTACTCGGTTTGAAATTATTTTCGTGGTTTGCAAATGATGAATAAGTAGCTTACGGAAGAAGGAATTAAATGTATGCATCTTTTAGTAAAACTATTTGAAGAAGCACTGAAAGTAGCACTGTAAAAAATTTTGATCTATGTCCTGAGGATACGATACATTAGACATACATTGTATTCCTCATGGCATTAGATGTCCTGCACTTTTAACTATGATTCCCCTTTGCTCAGTGGGTCAGTTCATTCCATCAACAACGTCCATCAATAATTTGTTAAAAGGGATGAATAGGATTCTGTAGGATGAGGTACCTGGGTCCCTTGTTGGTGAAATTATCTCTTGATAGAACATTAGTGATATACCTTGCAGCTCGGATGAACATGTATTATGTATGTTCTGAAGCATGTTTGTACAGAGGCATCTATGTTTAGAGGCATGTATGTTATAAGGCACATGTACTATTCCCTAGCTATTGCAAATTAGACCACCAGAGCTTTCTTCACTAGACATCTCCAATTTCAAAAAAAACATAGATAATCTTTTACTATCCAATTGTTCAAAAGATAACATATCTATGTTCTCAATTATTTGGTTTTTAAATTTTCTCATTTCTTTGTGTCCGTTACTAATTGTCTTTCGGTATCCGAATTACATTTGTGTATTGTATTTCACTCTGTCTCATTGAATTTAATATAACATTTCGTACTAACCTGTTAAGCTGTTTTTAAAGACAATGCTTTTAGACACATAATTGAAGACTCGAAAAGAAAGATCACTTAAATTAAAGGATCCAGATTTGTCTAAAAACAATAATGAATTTCATAACCTTTCGTTTCCACAATTGTGCTTTATTTCGTCATCAAATGTTTTTTAACAATTGTTTTAGCAACTATTGTGATACAATAATCAGATAGTCCCAACCAAGTAGTCCAACTTCTCGAGACTGTAACTTTCTGGATGCTTTGTTTTATTGAGATATTGCTTCACAAAGAAGTTTGATTATCGGGTATTCTCGACAACACCACTTTATTCAACGCAAGTTCCTTGCTGTCTAAAACTAGATAGTGGCTCAACTTGGTGACGTAATTTGAACAATATTCCTCCAACTATCCTGAAATCGATGGTTAAAGGATTTTTTGATGCAGAGAACAATTGTAAAGATCTTACTCTACATATGTATTAGAAATATGAAACATGCATTGATTGCACTAAGTTTCCATAATACTACGATGTACATTTAAAAACTACAATTAGTCTATCGCCGATCAAGTTATTCAAGAAAGTCTGATTGATCCATCTCTAGTATTTTGAACATGCTCAATTCAATCAAAATTAGGTCATACCTTAAAGTCACTTTTTAAAAGAAACTTTAAATTAAATCTATTTATGTCTGCTGGACATTGAAGAAAGCTAACGTCACTGCTAAAGTTATCACTGAGAATTTGGAATTACTTGAAATAGTGAATAATCATATAAATAAAGAATAATCGTAAATATAGTAAGAGAAATTCGGCTTGAAGAGTTCCTTTAGAGAAATGAAGAAGTAGTTTAATTCCATTAGTACTTTGCAATCTTGATGAAACAATTCTGGTCAAGTGGATCCACCTGTTGATTTTCTGATCAACTACTTAAATCTTTTACCACATGTTCAGATTCATCTAAAGCTTCTGCTTCCAAATTTAAATTAGAATACAATATTGCCTCACTGATATCTCGATCGATAAGCACGGACGCCGATTATGGATATGCATCAAATGTCTACACTTAAACTTGTCTATCGGTAACCGACTGCGCTCAGGAGTTTTGACTTTCTGCAAGTTTCCACTTCTATGACTAAATTTTTAGGCGAATGCGAGCGCTACAAAAAAAAATCCAGCTGCAGATGGTGGGGGATTTAAAAAATGGAAAAACTCACATGAATGAGTACGTCAACCATTGCTTGCAGGCTGATTATAAGAGTTAGGGTAATTGAGGGTTTGAGAAGGGCTGCGATCTCAAGGGTTCAATGCTCGGTTTAATGCCTGAATGTGTACAACAAAAAGGGTGTGCATTCAGTAAAAATCTAATCTATATCACTTGCGAAGTCTTTCTAATATTATTTTCCTAATGAGACTTTATATAAATCCTTGCGTCTTAAGTTTTTTTTCTTCATTTTTTGTATTTTAATTTAACCAACCCTTTTATTCCGGAAAACTTTCGACGACCTAGTAACTCCTTCTCCCAGAGGGATTCTTCCAAGCCGACCTGAAAACTTCCCTCTGACGTAGAAGTCAACATGCATGCGCGTCTTGCTAAAATTTTACCATTGTTTACATCAAGGTTCGTCCGGTGTTTGAGATCGAGCAAATTTCGAAGTCGATAAGAAAGAGATTTTCAGTAGCTTAGACTAAGAAAAAAAAACAAGAAAAAAAATAAATCATGGTGTATTCTAATTCATACTTTAATTCATCAAATTATCGAAAGCAGGTCTGTTAATTTCTTTCATCTCTATCATTTTTTATTTTTCCTTCTGTTTTACCACAATAATTTGTAACTGTCAGGAACAGAATTTCTTTTCATTTTAACTACTTCTTGTTTCATTAATTAAATTTAAATGCGCTCTACTTCGAAACGAGTAGCTGTGAGTATACATAATGTAAAATTGTAAAATGTCAAAAGTATCACAAGTAACTTCAGTACTTTTTGAAATTATACATATATAGCATTTTGTCAAACTCCGCGGCCTATACGACCACTTCTGTTTCTTTTCACACATTTTCCACTTATTCCACAGTCAAAAATTATTACAGTCACTTGTCCAATTTTTTTTTAATTGATCAGATTCCACGTTTAGTTTTGATTCTTAGCAAAGAAAAGTAAAGAATTTAAAATGTAAAATTTATCACTTAATTATCGTGATAATGTAATATCTATTGAAAGTACAATTTTCCCACAAGGATATTAATACATTTTGTTTATCTCTGAAGCGAGGGAAAATTTTTGCCTGTGTTCATCGAATTTTCATTAAACCACATAAATACGGCAACTATAAATAGATATGGAGGTGAGAGCTAATCGATAGTTTGGTGAACTGAACACATTATGCCAACGAACTTTTTTTATTCAAAACTCGACAAAATCAAGGGTCTTTTCTTCTAATTTTGGGTACAATATTATTCGTTCCAAATAAAAAAATTTAAAAATAGTATTTGCAAATAAGTAGACCAATAATACTATTTGAGTTTTTTAAGGAATTTTATAAAAATTCAAATAAAACTGTTATCTTTTTATTAGAATTCTTTGAAATTCGTGAAAGTCTTCGAAGGATTATAGTATTATGCACGCTACTGCACACACGGAGAAAAATGGCTAGTTGGGCCAACTAGATGAATCTAGTTACGCGCGTCTGGTAAATTTAACGCAGAAA
>JAAAKG020141568.1:0-11825 GCA_010014905.2 Druon quercuslanigerum | reverse complement strand
GAGGTTTCAAGCAACGGATTACATTAACTTATAAAATCCTAATATCATTAGTCACTTTACTTAGACCATTGCTACGATTTATAACCGGGTTCACCCTAGTAAAAGCTTCCAGAGGTAACTGTTGTCACCTCCAAGCTCGCGGCCGCTCGTAATTATACACCTACAACATCATTGCAAGAGGTTTGAAGCATCATATTAAATTAATGTATAACATCCTCATATCATCATTCACTGGACTTAGTCCGTGGCTATTATGTAAAATTAAGTTCAACCCAGTAACAGTTCGAAAAAAATGATAATGTGCAAGATGTAATGAAAATCTGGAACATTTAGGAGTCAGTAGGATATTAGCAGCAGCTCAGAAGGCAGTTTTATTAAACGCCTTTCGCATTGCAAGAAACTTCCTCGACCATTAGTAAGCAAGCGACTAAAAACATTTAGAGTGACATATGGTAGCTCTAAAAAACATCAAGAACTAACTGTTGTCACCTCCAACGCTTGCGGCCGCTCGTAATTGTATACCTACAATATCATGCAGGAGGTTTCATCATTGACTTGACTTAGTCCCTGGCTGTGATGTAAAACTGGATTCACCCCAGTATAAGTTTTAAAAAAAATTAAAATGTACAACATACACTGAAAATCTGAAACATTTGGGAATCAGTAGGGTATTAGCAGATACTCAGAAGGCGGTTTTATTGACCCGTAGAAGGCACACTCCTTTCACGCACCCTCTATGGGCGCGCTGGTGTGAATTGGTTTTTTGTTTGCAATGTTAATACTAAATATTTAACATATTGAACATATAATAATCATTTAGAATATATTACACATATTTTACATATAATTAATCTATTTGAGATAGACCACTGCAGCTGTGCCTGCGCAAATGACAGCAAACTGCAAATTTGTCCGGTGCGATTTTCGCACCAGTATGCCTTCGACGGGTTAAATATCTGTCGCATTGTAAGAAAATTTCTTTACCATCACGACGCAAGCGAGGAAAACCTGTCAAGTGGTAGATGGTAGCTCTAAGAAAGCATCCAGAGGGTTGTTGTCACCTCCAACGCTCGTGGCCGCTCGTAATTGTATACCTACTGCATCATCGCAGGAGGTTTCAAGCATCGTATTAAATTAACTTATAACATCCTAATCTTATCAGTCACTTGACTTAGTCCGTGGCTATAATACTTCGAGATGGTCAGACAGATCTCACTAATCAAACACCTGGTCAGCAAGAACATCTGCGAAAAACGGTAAGCAGTGGAACATCAACTGTGCCTGCTGAGAAGGCTTGGCTAGCGTTCGCTTTTTGCAGCCAACCACCTTGACCAATATACATCAAGTGGGATACTACAATGAAAGAGGAATTGGTGCATCTCTATCACGAAAGTACGAAGTTTGAAACAAAAATGGAAAAAGGATACAAATTAAGGACGAAATTTGCTGCAAAAGTATCCTCATATAAAGAAAGTCGCATTAACAGATCTCATCACTGAGGTGAAGGACATCAGGACTAATATACACATCTCAGAAATCTGAGAAATGGAGATTAAACAATAGTTTGATTCGGCGTGGAAAAACGACGGCAATGAAGAACATTTAGGGGAAGCCACGTCACACGATCAAGCGGGTGCAATTGATGTTCATCCTCAACCTGCTAATGATCCAGCACCACCACATTCTCCAGTAGTAAATGACCTTATATAACCAGAGGCAGAAACAGAGGTTCAGCCACCAAAAAATCGACGAAAATGGACATACCATCTGAAAAGAGATGTCATTCGCCTTTATTTTTTGGCACAGAAATGTGGACAAAGTGCGAGGAAAGAAAATCATAGACTCTTCTTGCTTAAGTACCCAGAGTGAGCCACAACAATAAATGAGCCGAATCTAGCAGATCAGAAACGTTCAATATTAGTAAACAGATAGTTGTCGGCTGTTCAAATAGCTGCTATCAGAATGGAAGTGGAAAAGCAGATTCCTATTTATGAACTACCTTAAAATATGTGGACAATGAAGACGTGATTGAAGCTGAAGGCATGAAGTGGGTAGTGAGGCATCCAATATTTGTCTGAGAAATTGTGTTCTGTATTCAGAGACGGAAGGATTCTTCATTGCGATACAGGACAAGGTTGTCAGCGTCATAAATGATCACAAAGACGTGTTACATCAAGGCGTGATTGACTGGTGCCGATTATGTGGAGATAGCAACGAATCCATCGAGCTCATTATTGATGGGTTTCGCGTAATGGCTCAGAGAGACTAAATGCACAGACGTAATAATGTAGTGAGCATTATAGATCAACAACTTGTACTATACCTAGTACTCTTAAAAGAATGGATGCCGTTCTATAGATACATTTCAATGCCCGTTTTAGAAAGCGAACATTACATCTTATATTGGGATGTTACTATCTCAACGGATCATTTTATTGAAACCAATGGAACGGACATTGTTTTATGAGAAAAAAAGGCAGAAGAGTCTACATCATCGACATTACTTGACCACTTAACCGTAATTTGCAGTCAACTTATACAACCAAGATCCAGAAATATAGCGAGTTAAGGCATGCAGTTAAGACCATATGGAGGAATGTGAATCAGGCATCTATTTACCATAATGTGATTTTGGCTACAGGAAATTTGCACGTAAGATGCACTGAACATATTGCACATTTAGTAGTCAAAAGGTTATTGGCAGCAGCTCAGAAGGCGGTTTTATTAAACACCTGTCGCATTGTAAGAAACTTTCTCGACTATGAGGAAGCCAGTGACTGAAAATCTGTGGAGTGGCAGTTGGCAGTTCTAAGGAAGCATCCAGTCGTGACTGTTGTCACCTCGAACAATAGTGACCGATGTTTAAGTATGGCAGCGGTAAGGGACGAACTCTAAGCTACACCATGCTCGTAATTTTTTACCTACAACATCATCGCAAAAGATTTCAAACATCGTATTAAATTGACTTATAACATCCTTATCATATCAGTTACTTGACTTAGTCCGCGGCTGTGATAAAAAAACAGGTTCACCGAGAATAAATTTAAAAAAATAATTTTTTTAAATTCATAGGTTTTGGATGTTGTCAAATGTTCCAAAATTAAGAATTAGAAGAAACAAAATGTTCAATGTTTTTTCTTGCGGTATATTTGGTCAAAACTTGGTAATTTCGTAGGTTATGAGAGCCTAATGAAATATAGCGCTCAAAATCAGAGCATAAGATGTATCTGTATAGCATTGAAAGGACAAACGACGATAAAATTAGTATCACGCAATAAAATGTGGTAAAACATTACCTTCGTCACACAAAGCGCGCATCTTGCAACGGCCGAACGCTAAGCGCTAAATATTTTTATTCAACTGCTACACTCGCTATTCGGGGCAGCAATGGTGGTAAAACAAGGTCAGTATCAAGTACGGTAATGCCAATCATAAGAATCTCACTCTTTTCGCAACGTCTGAACGCTAAGCTCTCAATATTTTGGATAAACTGCAACATTCACAACTTAAGGGCATCAACGGTGCTTGAATATGGTTAGTATCCATTACGGTAATGTCAATCATATAAATCGCCCGCTTGTCGCAACTCTCGAACGCTAAGCGCTAAATATTTTGAATGAACTGCAACACTCACAGTTTAAGGTTAGTATCGGTTCTAAAATAGGGCCTTAATGATGTGCAGTTGTCTCAATTATATATATATCGACCTATTTTTGCAAAGGTCGAACACTAAGCGCTCAACATACTGCATCAACTACAACACTCCCTCTTTCAGGGAAGGAATGTTTTTGAAATAAGGTCATAATCATGTGCAATTGTCTCAATCATATATATTGTCCGGTTCTCACAAGGGCTTCTCGCAACTTCCAAACGCGAGGCGTTCAGTATTTGGAATTAAGTTCAACACTCACAGTTTCAGTCCAGCAAAACGGTTCGAAAATAAGACATTATCAACTACGTTTGTGCCATTTCAATATAACATCCACTTCTCGCAACAGTTTTACTTGATCTTGACCTTCTTTTATTACCGTTGCTGCCCTGAAGCAGTGACTGTTGCAGTTAATTCGTAATATTTAACGTTTCGCGTTCAAATTTGCGAGAAGTGGGAAATATATATCATTTGAACAATCGAACTTAATACTGACCTTATTTAATAACCTTTTCTGCCGCACTTGATACTGACCTTATTCAAGCATAGCTACTGCTCTTAAATTGTGAATGTTGCAATTTAGTCAAAATATTGAGCGCTTAGCGTTCGGCTGTTGCGAAAAGCGCGCTGTATCAAACCGACGTAATGTTTACCATATTTTAATGCGTGATACTGATTTCGTCGTCGTTTTGCTTTCAATTCTATACGAATATACCGCATGCTTTCATTTTGAGCACTTGACGCCGTAGAGCCTACAAAATTACCAAGTTTTAACAAAATCCACCGAAAGAAATTTTCCCATGTATTCTGCACAGGGTAATTTCTTTTTAAATAAAAAATTAAACATTTTGAACGTCTACAAATCTGGGCCAATATCATATATTTTAAACAAATAATTTTTTCAAAGTTATATGCACAACTTTTAAGAAAACATGCTTTTAATAAACAATGTATTCATATTTTTGGAGACATACCGTATCTGCACCAAACATTCTAGAAATGAAAATGAATTATGAAGTCGCAGTTGAAACTTGCTGTTGCTTTTGACATTTAAAATCGAATTGGAAGGTTCACCGATCATCAGGCGGCGCTCGCGAACCGGAACTATGGTGCCAGACTGTACTTCATGT
The DNA here is from genome assembly GCA_010014905.2 of Druon quercuslanigerum. Lineage (NCBI taxonomy): Eukaryota > Metazoa > Arthropoda > Insecta > Hymenoptera > Cynipidae > Druon > Druon quercuslanigerum. The sequence goes on along the minus strand of JAAAKG020141568.1, from coordinate 7,046 downwards.
TGATTGTAGCAAATCCAAGGAGTCTGCACGTCGAGGGCCAAAAAATAATACCAATTGCATGGAACTAAACTTTTTTTAAATAACTTACAAGGAAGTCTGTTTTAGAGCACTCAAAAAAGGTACATAGGGTTTTTATACGTGACCAAACTCATATTTAGGGGGTGGCATCACCTTTTTAAGTCTTCGTGTAATCTCTTGAGAAATAGAATTTTCAGTGAAATTAATCATTTAAAAGGCAGTGTAAACTTCGCTAAGACTGCAATTATGTTTTTGCATTGCAATTATACATTTCCGTTTCAACCATCACCCTCTTAAACGGGGGTTAGCTACCTTCTGTCGTTAAGAAACCCCTAATGATACAACAAAATTCCTGATTTTCACTCGAGTGAAACTTTATTTTTGAATATACCATAATGAAGTTGTATATAAATACAAGATGTTATAGTATTTTACACTCCGCTTCAGATTCAAAAGGGGTAAACTACCCTTATTAGCTTATTATCGGCAGGACCGAAAACATTGTGCAAATGGAAAACATCGCAGTCTACAGGCATAAGGCCCGCTAAAAAGAAACTAAATACCCCTCAAATCACGTTTCACATCTATGAAACATTTTGAGTGTTGTAAATTAATTATTGTAGTATAAAAAATTTTATGAAAAAAAAATTTTGATTTTATTTATTTCCTATAATATTTTATAGAAAATAAAATTGTTTCACGGTACTTACTTTAGGGTGGAGGGGAATCGGTTAATATCTTCGGTTACCTTTTATGATTTGAAAAATCCAAAATTTATCCTTATAGCTTCCAAAATTTAAGCAAATTTTATTGATGTACAGTTTTTCTGGTGAATAATAATAAAAAATTATAAATTGAATAAAATTTTGTTTGCTCAATTAAGGATTTTTCGAAAATGGCCAAAAAACATGTTTTTTGGATTTAGTCCTATGCACAGTTTTTAAAAAGTTGAATATGTCGAACTTGAAATTTCTTCAGCTGCAATGAAAGAAACATACTGCAATTGTTTTAGGAAAAAAATTTCTAGTGATGTTTTCAGTGTTCAAAAATGTTCAATTTTACGTGTTTTGGAGCGATTTTGACAACTTTCTTAGACTAAACTTTCAGACGCAAAAAATGATAATGCTATTACAGCAGTACATACAGTCATTTCGTTTTTTCGAAAAAAAAACTTTAGTAATGTTTTCAGCGTTAAAAATGGTCAATTTTACGTTTTTTAAAGCGATTTTGACAACTTGCTGAGACCAAGCTTTCAGACGCAAAAAATAATAATGCTTTACGGCATGCAAAAAACACCAATACGAGACTATCCGGATTCAAGCAAGGTTACGAAATGCAGACATTCTTCCTATCTATGTGAATCTTGAAAACGCTAAGAAAGAATGTATATTCATGATGTCAATGGTACCATTGCGCATGCATACAACCTGTTTCAAATGCGACTGTACAAACTGTTCAGAATGTGCATAACCGATAACAATTTGGAAAAATGAAAGTCCTGGGTCCACTAGACTGTGCAGGCTGCTTATGTATGAGCAAGCATTAGAGACAAAGAAACGTACATGCTACATTTGTGGTGCAAGACCATCACAAATGAAACACTTGCAGAACATTGCTGATAGACCAGAGAACCCAGAGAATTTCCATTTCGGTCTTTCAACGTTGCATGCGTGGATTCGCATGATGGAATGTGTTCTGTATATAGGCTATCGTCTAAGCTTCTTTAAATGGCGAGCTCATCGTAGATATTCCAAAACTTGGCTCGGGAACTTCAAACACGGGAAATACTGCAAGGAGATTTTGCCAAGATCCTGACTTGACTTCTGAAATTACTGGTGTTAGCAAACATTTGATTCATAATTTCCGTCTTATTTTGCAAGCAATGGCTTAAGGAAAGGCGATTGATACTTTTTAATTGGAACACTATTGCCAAAAAAACAGCGAAGCTTTACATTGTTCATGTCCACAAAATCCTTCTTCATGGTGCCAAAATTATCGTATCATTTTTTCTTTCTATTGGAGAATTAACAGAGGAAGCTCAAGAAGCGACAAATCAAATCTTTAAACATATCCGAAAATTCAAAACTCGAAAATGTAGCATAGAAGCCACTAATACAGATCTTGGGCGCGAAATGTTGATTTCCACTGATCATAAAATAGTATATCATAGACAAAAATAGAAGAAAAAGGTCATTCTACTCGATCCTGAAGCTGTAGCCTTATTAAAATAATGAAAGTAATGATAAACTTACACTGAAAGGATTGAGATTAAACAAATTTTTGCTGAAAAATACCCGAATAATGAATATGTTTATTAAATTTGTTTAAGACACCATAGAATTTATTAACTAAGTATGATTAGTAATTATATTTTTATTAGGTTCCCAAATTAAAAAGACTTATATAGAAAAAAAAAAACAATTTTTCCATCGACAGATGCCCGAATAATGCATTTTTCCTATTGAATTTCTTTTAAAAAATCATAAAATTGTTCAAAAAATTATGAATGTTGCTAAAATTGTTATGAAGTTCTCAAATGAAAAGAGTGGCATTGAAAAATAGAATTTTTCTGCCGTAAAATGTCCGAATAATGTATTTTTTATTAAATTTGTTAAAACAAATAATAGGTTTAATCAAAAAATTATGCATTTTGCTAAAATTACAATAAAATTCCTAATTAAAAAGAACTGACATCGAAACAAACGAATTTTTCTATCAAAAAACGCCTGATGACTACATTTGTGCATTAAATTTATTTATAATATTAACAATTATAATCCTAAAAGAAAATTGGTTAATGAAAATATTGTTTTCATTCAAATTTCTTGCAATATAACTTGAAAAAACGTATAATTATGAAAATCGTAGAAAACATTTTTTCATTAAATAATTTGTTTACGAAAAATTTCTTGTTTATTCTATAAAATTGGAACGTTTTTAACTAATGTTACTCTATGCAACTTAGGCGATTTTAACTATTTTCCTTTAATTGACGAGCACCGGGAGCAAATTTCACAACGGATTTGGACTTTTCGAAAACTGAATTCGACAACTTAAAATACATTTTTTACAATCAAAATTCGAAAAATACAGTTTATATGTTCTCTATTCAATTATTTGTTTCTATTTTACTTTCTAATAGTTTTTAGAAATTAAGTTCAAATTTCTCTATGAAATTCACATTTTTCAATCCCAAATTCTAGGATAAACACTTTAAATTGTATGTTGATTGCATGCCAGTATTTCATGTTTAAACTTAATATAAAGAGAAAACATGTGAGTAACATCAAATGCAATAGAAAATTTGACTTTTAAACGCATAGTTCATAAGTTAACTTAAGTTAGTCTTAAGTAACAACAAGTTCTTTATCATGCATTTCAGATGTTTTTTTTATAACATTATACGACTTTTATTGAATTTCCGTTCGTTCTCAATGTATAGTGTTAATTACAGCGGCATTTCCGCTGCAGCGAAGCAGCCGCCTCAGGGTACAGCTTCATACAACGATAACGATGCTTATTTAATAATGAACTAATTGATTTTTATTTTTTTAAATTTAATTTACAAGTTCATAAATATTGAGCATTAGGCTGGTCCAAAAAAGCATTTTAATTTTTTTCGAATTTTTATAAATACCAGCCAAATTCGTTCGAATCCACACAAAAATAAATCTATTCTTCAATGATATTTAGAAGCGCCGCAAGCCCTATTAAGTTTAACATGTATTTCGTATGCGAAAAAATACGTTTTTGTACATTTTATTCAATTATTCAAAATCCTCAATAGTAGCTAAATGGATTATCTTCAAATGGATTATCAACAATGATCTTAATTTTATTGTGTCAGAAAAAAATTCCATAAATGAAGAAACGTTTTTTGCGAGATTTTGGCGTTAATTATAGATTTTTTCTGTTTTTAAATACAAATTGTTTCTTGTAAATAAAATATCACAGTATACTGAAAATTAGATGTGTACACCTTTGTTTAAAGCAGTTTATGATCGTTTTTAGCAATTTTCTCATACAATAGTTAGAAAGTCAGGGTTTTAAAAAAAGTGATCGTTTTTCTTGTCAAATTTTTAATTAGAGGGAGGTAATAGTTCAACTATGTTAACAATAATGATTTTTTAAACAATTTATTATCATTTTTAATGATATTTTCTCAGAATAATTCTTGAAAATTGCAGTTAAAAAAAATTCACTTTTTGTCCAATTTTCAATGAAATTGAGTTAAATAATTGCTTACAGTCAATAATATTAATTGTGTAAATAATTTGTTATTATTAATATTTAGAGAGTTGAGCTGACTTTTAACAAAAAAGTTAATTTGCTATCAATATACTTGAATTTTGAAATACAAAACGAATTTTTCATGAAATAGTTGCATTTTTCTTCATAAAAGCTGGCATCTATAAGGATCAAAATTTTCAAATAAAAAAAAAACTATTTTCTACAAAAGAATTTTAATTTTTAACATGAAAATAAGAATTTCTTACAGAAAAGTTAATTTTCAACTATATAATTTAATTTTCTGACAAATCGTTCTATTTTCAAGCTGTAATACTTGCTATTTCAACCAAGTAATTAAGTTTTAAATATAAAAAATAAATTCTCAATCAAAAGTACAAATTCTGACTTAGAAATGGAAGATATCTTTTTATATAAAAAAAGACTGGTTGTATTTTCCACTTTAAGATAAATTTTCTATCAGAATGATAAATCTACCTAAAAAGAACTGATTTTTAACAAATCAGTTTAACTTTAAATCAATTAGTTTATTTTTCAATTAAAAAATATGACTAAAGATCAATTTTCAATTAAAAATATCAGTTTCGAACTCAAAATGGAATAGTTGAATTAACAATTACAAAAATCACGTCAACTAGTTATATCTTTAAGCAAACAGTTCGATTTTTAGACAAAAAAAGAGAATTGTAAATTTAAAAATGTAAAATTTAAACTTTAAGATAAAAAATGATTCTAAACCATAAAATATATTTTTAAGGAATAGTTTAATCTTTAGCGACAGATGAATATTTAACCCAAAGAAATAATTTTTAACAATATAGTTTAAATTTTCACCAAGTGATGTTTTCACCAAGTAATTTTTTCACCAAGAAGATTACTTTTTAACAAAATAGTTTCATTTTCAACAAAATAAATACATTTTACAATCGGTTAGTATAACATTCAACGAAAGCGAAGGAACAAATTAATGTAGGAACAAAAGATCAATTCCCGTCATAAGATATTCATTTAAATCTATTTACTTTAACTCCTAATTGATAGCCGGAATTACCGCAACCAATTAAAAGTCACCGGATCACCCGGCGGGAAGAAATCCTAAATACCTAAAGAAGTACCTAAGATTACATCGGCGTGCTGATATGCTACAAAAAAGGCTAAAGCGATCAAAATTCCGTTCCAGTTAGTAATTTTGACCAATTTGAGATAATTGTTTTTCAATACTCGTAATCGTGTCCACTCTCTTATCTTACTGCGACTTTTTCGATATTTTAAGATTTTGATTTTAGACATATCGAATATTTGTAGAACCTATAATCAGGATTTTTCTTATACTTGATACCATGAAATACGGGCAGTATTCAGAAAACTTAAAGCAGTAAACCTTAATGATAGTTTTTTGTGAACATTATCACTACAAAACTAAAGGACGTAAACCTCAAACCCCCACAATCACACTCCAACCCGACAAACCCTAATCCCACAAACATAATCACCCCAAATCTACAAATCCCAAACCCCGACACCTCAAGCCCACAAACCCTAAACATTATTTAACAATTCTGTAAGGTTTCGCGAAATTGAATTTTTTTTAGGTGTCTAGGAAAAATTAAAATAATTTTTGATTTGACCAAATTAATTTTAAAAAAGTCGAAAATTTGTTAAGATTAAAAGGTTTGGAAGTTCTGATAAGATCGAAAAAACAATTTCTTTACATTCGAGTGAAAATTTTTAATGATTTCTTATTTTGAAGAGTGAACTTTAAGAGAAAATTGAAAAATAAACTATGAATTCAAGAAATATCAGAAGAATTGCAGAGATACAAAAAGAATTTTAAACTTTAAAAGAGAACAGTTTCAAGCAAATAAACAAATTTTCTGAAAATTTCTGGGGAAAATTCGAAGATTACTACGCAACTAGTTTAAATTTTCAAATAGATTAGAAATGGATTAAGAATATTTAATGAACAAAATTTCTGCAGAATCTTCTAGATTCTTTTTTGACACATCTGAAATATTCAAAAATCGTTTTTAATTTTCTCAGGAATCTTATGAAAGTTATGTTTGTATAATTTTAAAAAGTAACTGATAATACTTACTTTCTTATTTTACATATATAGAATTCAATTTCAATTCGACTTTAAGTGTTGTTCTTCTTAAACTCGTCTACATCTGCCCTCCTCTTCGATATGCTTATCCTGTTTTTCGGTTTTTTCATGTAAGGATTTATCAACCTCAGCCAAGTATCCTTGTACGACCTTTTTCTTTTTTAAGTCTCCAAACTAGTTTCTCTTCCTTAAAAACATCCGTGTCAGGTTCGAATCGAATTTTTCGATTCGATCGGCTAGTCATTCGAATGTCGAAAACCGAACGTCGAATCACGCTCTGGTCAGTTAGAATTTTTCGACTAGATCGGCCCGTCGATCGAATGACCAAAATCTGACATTCGATCCCTGCTAAGCGCGGATCCGGTTTTTCGATTCGATCGGCGCGTCGATCAAATGCCGAAAATTCAATATGGGATTAACAAACAAATTTTTAAGTTTTTAATTTATAATTATGATTGTAGATATCTACAGCGCTGCATATAGAATGCAGATTAGAGATACAGAGATACATGAAGACAATACTGTGTCAATCTGCTGGTTTATGGTTTATATTAGGGGATATATATGCTTAAAATTTTGTCATAATGAAAACCGCAGAATTTTACCGGGATTTTTTCATAATTTCAGCCATAAGAACGATCCGGCAAAAGTCTCAAGCACCCTGAGGACACGGAAC
>JAAAKG020141567.1:0-11693 GCA_010014905.2 Druon quercuslanigerum | reverse complement strand
AAAAGACACGCAAAGAAAAAGCCAAACTCCTAATTTTTAATCGAAGTTGTTTAAATACTTAATATTCTTGTAAATTTGTTAAGCAACAAAGAAAAAAGTCATTGAATAGTAATTCTTAGTTCACTCTGGAAACAAAAAGACACGCAAAGAAAAAGCCAAACTCCTAATTTTTAATCGAAGTTGTTTAAATACTTAATATTCTTGTAAATTTTTTAAGCAACAAAGAAAAACGTCATTATATAGTCATTCTTAGGTGACTCTGGAAACAAAGAGATTAGAATAGTTAACAGTTATTGTAAATTTACAAAGAAACATAGATAAGAGTCTTCACACAGGCATTCTTGGTTGACTTCGAAAACAAATTGACTCGCAGAAAAAAGACAAACTCTTAATTTTTTATTGGAAATAATTCAAATAATTAGTAGTTCTTGTAAATTGGTTAAGCAACAAAGAAAAAATGCATTGAATAGTCATTCTTCGTAGACTCCATAAACAATTTTCCTCGTAGAAAAAATCCAAACTCTTAATTTTCAATTCAAATTGTTTAAATAGTTAATATTCTTGTAAATTTGTCGAGCCTTAAAGAAAAAAGTGATTGAATAGTTATTTTTAGTTGACTATGGAAACAAAAAGGCTCGTAGAAAAAAAGCCAAACTTAAAATTTAATCGAAATTGTTTAAATATATAATATTCTAGTAAATTTTCAGAACATCAATAATTACATTAATTAAATAGTCATTCTTAGTTCACCCCGTATTCAAATTGACTCGTACAAAAAAGACAAGCTCCTAATTTTTAATTGAAATTGTTTAAATATTTAATAGTTCTTGTAAATTTACAAAGTAACAAAACATAAAGTCATTGAATCGTCATTTTTATATGACTCCGTAAACAAATTTATTTGAAGAAAAAAAAGCCAATCTCTTAATTTTTAATCGAAATTGTTTAAATAATTAATATGCTTGTAAATTTGAGTATTTATATTCATTTTTTTAAAATTACGTGTACATGTGATTTTTTAAAAGTATTCTAAAAGGTTATTAATTATTAAAAATTTTATAAATAAGAAACAAATAAATGATTATTGAAATTTTTAAAATTATTTTAAAAATATTTATAGACAGTGTTTACAGCACATGGGGATGCAAGTCTTCCTGCAGCGACACACCAAGATTCCTGTGAACTTAAAATGAAGCCTATAACGCAACATGCTCAAGTTAGTTCGCAAATATTTTTTTCTACCAAAATACTTGTTTAATTTAAAAAATTGAATAATTTACATTCTCGTTTTCTTTTTCTCAATAGAACGTTCTTAAATCTGAGCACAAAAAATCAATAACTACTGAAAATAAACATTGTAGAAACGTTTGTTTATATCAATCTTCTAAAACATTCAAAGAGCATTACACTTATCATTCTACTCAAATGGGAACATGTTATTCGAAAGCGCTTGAAAATAAGGATGATGTGGTACGTACAAAATATTATTTATAATCTATTTCATCGCGAGAATCCTTTGAGGATAATTCCAAAAAATTTTATTGAAATTCATTAAATATATCCATATTACACGGAGAGAAGTTTGGTAGAACCATTACCCCGAACAGATCGAACCGTTTACGACCAAAGACCCTCTAGAAAAGGGCGCGACAATCTTCAAGTGAACATCGATTGGTCGAGGCGCGATCCGGAATAAATCTGCTCGGGCGCTGGTAGTGGGGATGTAGGCGCACAGGATACAGCTGTTATTAAGGGTATCTGACACAGCCAAATACCTATATTACTGACCTCACTTTATCAGTTTACTGATTTTTTTTTGTTTGAGTCTTAGCACTTTTTATAAATAAAAATATCGAGTTGAAACTTTGGAAAATGTATTAGAGAGCCACAAAGTACGATTAGATACCTTATTTGTGTAGGAACTTCACTGAAAATTATTTTGGACTAAATTAAAACCCGGAGCCTTTTATAAATCTTTTTCTGAACCTCGGCGTTTTCTGAACGTTCGTTAAACTACAAAATTTATTATTAAAAAATGTAAAAAAAAATTTAAACTAAATTATCATGCTCTTACGAAAACCGCTACCGACTGATCCCGATGAAATTGATAAAGTCCTTTGTTTTGTGCCGGATAAGATTTAGTTGAAATATTTTTTTAAATCTTTTATCATTAAATTTTGTAAAAAGGCTCCCAGTTGTAATTTGGTCCGAAATAATTTTCAGTAAAGTGCCTATTAAAATTGAATACCTAAATGCACCTTAGGGTACTTTAATACATTTTCCAAAGTTTCAGCACGATATTTCATTCACAAAAAAAGTTCTTGGGTTCAAAAAAAAAATTCAGTGAACTGATAAAGTCAGGTCGGTAATGTAGATATTTGACTGTGTGTTAAAATTAGTTTTTTTTAGTTGAAAAATAATATTTATGGTTACAATATTTGTTTCAAAACTCGTTCTTTGTTCGACTGACAATTATATATTTTTAAATATAAATTTAATTATTTGACATTTGGCTAAAAGGTGATATTTTATAGTAGGAAATTCAACTATTTGGTTAAAAATTGATGTGCTTTGTCCAAAGGTAATTTTTTCAGTAAAAGATTAATGTTCGTGATAAAAAACTAATTTTCTTAAGTGAAAGATTCATCAGTTCTGGTAAAAATGTATTTCTTTTTAAAAAAATTCATTTAGTTTGTTGAATATTCGTCTTGTTTGTTAAAAAAAATTTTCTAACTAAGTGTTTAACTATTTCATGTTTGATGTAAAATTTTAATTTGTAAATTTTAACTCTTTTGCTGAAAATTCTTATACATATTTAGTTGAAAATACGCATTCAAGTATCCAAGTAACCCAGTTGGCTCATATTTTTTCAAAAAACGCAAAATTAGACTTAAATTTAAGAAATTTAAATTAGATCAAAATCTAAATCATAAATCCTATTTAACGTCCAATCATCAAATTGATAAAAACTCCTGAAAAAAACAAGAATCCAACGACCAAATTTGGACCAAACCAAATAATTAAATAAAATAATATAAATAAAAAAATGTTCTAATTGCAATCTGAAAAAAAAAATTTTGTTAAAAACAAAAACTTCAAACAAAAATAAAAAAGAGAGGAAAGAAAAATGAGAAGGCAACCAACCACATCCCCTTCCTTCTCTTTTTCTTTCTCAAAAGATCGACGAAAACCTTTAAACCTTTACCTAACTCGACTGGGATTGTCGTTCACTGTAGATTCCCTTTGCGTCTCACGTTTCGGGGTTTTTAATTTGCGTTAGTCTCCTCACATGCCAATAGTAGGATTTTTTGTAAATATGTTTCATTTACTTTTAGCGTTACTCAGGAACAACGACGTGGACGTAGTAAGTTCTGTTCCCTTTGGGCTGCTTTATTACCGTGAGTCACCTTGCCTCTCTCGCTTATAGGGTTCTTTTATTTTTTATATTTCTTTATATCGCTTGTATTGAACCCTTTTTTCCTCAAGAGACCTACGTAGTGGGTTTGGCTTTCTTTTGGTACCTTGATTGACTTGATCTCGTTTTAAAATGCAACAGTAGTCAGACGTCATGTTGATATCCCAATATCCCTGATATCGCCTCTCCATCTCTTTTATATCCTGGTGGAAATGTTCGCCTTGCTCTTCACTAAAGTCTCCCAGGTTGTCTGGAAACTTATTTATATGTGAATAAAGAAAATGTAGCTTCAAATTCATAAGGCAGCATAGTTTACCAAAGTTTGTTGCCATTTCTGAAACCACATTTTGATAGTCTGGACTTTTCTTATTACCTATAAAGTTTTTTACAAAATTTTTAAAAATAAGCCAGGCATCTGCGGTCCATCGAAAATTTCCTCTTTTAATTTTGCTTCGGAAAGGGGTGGAAATTGATCTTCCAAATACGCATAGCAATCGCCATCATTGTCAAGCGCTTTGACAAACTGTTTCATAAGATACAACTTTATATGAAGGGGTGGAATCAAAACTTCTTTATGGTCAACTAGAGGATCTTCAATTATATTTTTTTGTCCTTGCTCAAACGATGTTCTTTTTGGCCATCTTTTTTTTGTAGTGACGAGCGCGATCTCGACTGTCCCATAAGCACAAGTAACAAGATGTTTTTGTATACCATGATTGATGTCCTAAAATGATCCCATGAATTTTGAGATCCCCGCAAATTTTCCACTTATAAGTTAAGTAATTGATTTTTTCCAGGACAAATTTTAAGTTACTGTAATGCTCTTTCAGTTCCGTAGAATGTGCGATTGGAATTGGAGCGTAAACAATAGTATTATGCAATAACACTGCTTTCAGACTGCGCTTAAAAGAGTCAATGAATGGCCGTTAATTTTCCGGGCTATACAGTCCAGGTTTCATTTTTTCCATTAATCCGTCAATGTTTTTACAATCGACTAATTTTCCATGATCATTTTCTTCAGAAGTAATAAACTGTATAAACTCTTTTTCCCTATTTCTGTAGAAACTTGATTTAACTCCTTTAGCTGATGAGTTTTTCTTTTTCAAAACGAAAGCAAGATACTCTGAAGCATCTTTAGGGAGACCGAGATCTCGCGATAAATCATTCAATTCTTCAGACGTAAATAGCTTAGGAACTTTATTCTTTTCATTGTCTCGTATGTACACTTCTGTATTAACATCGCTGCTTTCATCATCATCCTCGTCATTGCCATAATCTGAAATGTCACTTTCTTAACGATAAACATCAAAATCTTCATCACTACTTTTATTTTCTTCTGCTCAGTCGTCTGTCTGTCAAATGACAAACTTTTTGAGTTTTTTGGAGCATCTTTATTTTCAACAGATTTAGTGACGCTAGGTACATCAGGATATTCGATAGTACTTTTCTTTTTCTAATGATTCCTGTCAGTTTTGTCATACAAAAGTAGCATTCCTCTTTCCAAAGAGGTTTCCTCCATATTGTAGGTTCTTGAATCTTAAGGGTTTTCTTATTTCCTTCTCTGTCTTTCAATCGATTGAATGCCTTATAACAAGCACTGCAAATTTTGTGAGGAACCCTGTTTTCACTTTGGTTTTGAACTTCCATACCAAAATAGCTTTTATAAATTATTTCAATGTCATCGCTGATTACTCCTAGATTTTCTGAAACTTTAAATTTACCACATATGTAGTAAAATGCATCTAGAGCACCCACAAAATTATGCGCTATAGTGGAAATGGATAAATTAAAATTGAAACAGCGCTTAGAAGACATAATCTGTTTTAATTTGGGAGTTTATAGTAATAGTATAAGTATAGTATCGTAAACTATTGATTTAAAAACACAAAAAAAAAAAGAAACTGATAATGGTTTTTAAAACTGTGCTGAAGTCACATCAAGAAGCACGCTTAAAGAGATTGTCGCCACTTTCTTCTTTACTAAAGTGAAGTTTGAGCGCGATCTTTCATTTGTTTGTTTCACAGTCATTTGTTTTGACGTGCAGTTCGAGCGGGATCTGTCATTTGTTTTGTTCACAGTCATTTCTTTGTTCGATTTTACCTCTGTTTTTGCGTTTTTCAAAAAAATATGAGCCAACTTGGTTATTTGGATCCCGGATTCGGATTCAGCTACCCAAAAAAAATATAGATATGCTGGTTAAGTACACCGGGCATGAAAACATTTTTTTTGCAAAAATATACCTGAAAAATCGCTGTTTTTGTCGATTTTACGTCTATTTATTCAATTTTTAGAAAAATACGAGCCAACTTGGTTATTTGGACACCGGATTTGAATTCAGCGACCCCAAAAACATATAGAGATATGCTAGTGTAGTCTGTCGGACAGACCCCTTTTTTTGTGTGCCGGTGTAATTAAAAATAATTTATATGAATAAGATAATTATACATAAGTTATGCATAATTTATATATTAAAATTTATGCATTCTGGTAAAGATTTGTCTTTTTTGGTCAAATGTTTATCTTTTTGGTTAGAATTTCAACCAATTTGTTAAAAGTGTATATTTTTTTAGGCAAAGTTAATAATTTTTGTTCAAATTCATCTTTCTGTTAGAAAATTCATCTTTTTACTCTATAAATCTTCCATTGGGTTAAAAATTTATATTTTTTATTCAAGAGTTATTAGAAAATCTTTCATTATCTCTTTTCATTAACGGTTAAAAACTAATTTCTTTTTTAAAGAAGTGTACTATTTCACCTTTCGTTTAAAATGTGAAATTTACCTTATTTTTAGTTGAAAATTTGACTTTCTTGGTAAAAAATTAAATTTTGCTGTTAATACTTGAACTAAGTTAAAACTTAATTTTGTTTTCTGAAAAATCGTCTTCTTTGGTCAAACAAATATTGTTTTTGGTTAAAAGCTCACCTATTTGGTTAAAAGTAATTTTAATTTTTTTAAATTTTTTACGGTTAAGCCTTACTAACCCAACGGTTCTACCTAACTTCTCTCCGTGTTTATTTATTTTTATACAAAATGGTTAATTTTTAATTTATATTAAATTATTTATATATTAATACAAAATTTTTTATATTTAGCAACAATCAAATCTCAATACTTGAGAGATAAGCAGAAGGGTTATTGCGCAAACAAAATTTTAACAAAATATATAAATATCATTCTTTTTACAATTATACAGAATGCCATAGGTTGCTGTGATCAAAACGTAAATGCATTAAAAAAATCGGTGAAAGAAGATTCTGCTGCTGCCCATACATGCATGACACAATGCGATAAACCTGGAGCCGATTTCAGCAAGAAGAATGAAAATCTAGATTTTGATGCAAGTAAGAAAAACAAAAATCGGGGTTCGGAAACCGATGTCTATCACGACATGTTGACCTTTGCTGCCGGACCCGAGTCGAAATTATAGCCTATTTAGGCCCTACATAATTCCAAAAGAAACTTACTTCAGACCTGCTTAACCTGCCATCTCCACTTTGGCACTCCATTGGACCTACATTAGCCCTATTTAGAAGGTCTTAAAATTCTAATACTTATATTCTCCAGTCCTCCATTAGACCTTAAAATAATCTTTGAATTTTAGAACATAAAAATTTCAAAATTGTATGTGAATTTTAGAAATTAATATAAGACCTCTTTAAGTCATCCGTAACACTTGAGGTCTTTTTTTTAGTTCTTTTAAGACCAATATGTAATTACTCTGTATTCTTGTGTGATTTAAGTTTAACTAGACTATCATGTGCGTGCGCATGTACTAAAAGAGGTTAAGTTCCAAATATATTCTCTTTCTACACTGTAAAAAAATTTTCTGGTAACTTTATCACTCTGAGAGAGGGACGGTTTATTACGGACTACCAACGTTACGTTTTTACCTACAATAAGAAATGTAGACTTTCAATCTAAAATTTTTTTTGAAGTTATGTAAGTTTTATTATGAGCGTACACTTTATTCATAAAATGTAACTTTTATAAAATTTAACAAATCCTTCTTATAAAATATACTTTAAAAGCTCAAGTTATTACCTTTTTAAACTAAACATATAAAGGATGAATGTTGACGAAGCAAAATATCAAAAAACCTTCAATGAAGATTTCATGAATTATGTTTTTACAAAATTCTACCATTTTTAAAGATTTGGTTACATTTCAGAGGCTTCATTTTTTACACAACTATCTTTTTTATATTTGAAAATTAAAACAAAGAACCATGTATCAAGATAACGCACTTCTTTTTAAAATTGTAAGTGATACGGTTTTACAAAATGTTCCTCTTAAAAGAACCATTGTTTATTAAAATTTGAGCATTTTGAACGATTATACAATCAGTTAAAACTCTACATTTGTAAACTCTAAACCATCAATTGTACGCGCGATATAAATTATGAAATAAATATTAGAGTTTATAGTTTTTAAACATAGAATTTAAAATAGTAGAAATACTACTACCTCATTGTTACTAACATATTATATTTTTGGCGATTATAATGGTTTTCCTGTAAAATATAAACTTGCGGTTCACACAATATATTCTAACAGCGACTAGCATGAATTTCAATACTTATTAAGTCTTATATACCGCTTTCCCAGGCATAAAAGGCATAATTACCAGACTTAATTCTCCTCCACTTTCTATTACAAATGTTTAAAATCGTTTGTTATAATTTTCTGAAACGAATTAAACAGAGTAAGGACCTTCCGTTTACAGCTTACGCTTTTAGCCCTGCATGTACGATCAGGCGTGTAAATATTTAAAAGGTACATTTCTGAAAAAAGCATGGTACATACATGCGCTTTTTGATAAGTTTCATTGAAGACAACGCATGTGGCAATGAAGAATTCCAAAGCTTCTATAAAAGTTTCGCATTTCATGACTACTTTTTTGTCATAAAATATGAGATACTTCAGTTTCTTATCCTCCTCCCTCACTTGACACTCTTTTTCACTCTCCTTCTCATCATTTTCGTGTTCTTCGTTTTGAACTGTAAGAAAGAGAAATGTTCAATGAGAAAATTTTAACGTACGACCTATGAAATTAATATGAGTTAAAAAATGTGGAATACTAACCAAATGTCATGAAAAAGTATTTAAATTATGAAATGAATATATATGAGAAACGTGAGAGCATGGGTAGGATTGTAAGTGTCAATATATTGAAGGGCTTTTAAAATGAAAATTTTACTAAGCACACTGACGCTACATTGTCGCAGTAAATGTATTTCTTGCTCCTTAACTGGATTTGTAAAAATTCCAGAGCCTTATGCTGTCATTCTTGAAAAGAAAATTCTGTGGTCAACTCCAACCTTAATTTATATTTTCCATACAAAAGGATTTGCGTTTTCTTCTATTCAAAATTGGCTCGTAGTTTTTCCATGATTACTCCCGTTAATTTTTGAAAATGTCGCAGCAGGCATGGTGCATTGAAAAGAACAAACCAAGCCTCCAACATTGTCTCTAATTAATGGTTAATGACTTTTCACGGCCACAAGTGATCGTTTTTACACAAATTAGGTCGTTTTTTATTTATTCTACCCAAAGATGATAGTGACCTTGGAATTTTCGCAAGATACTATTATATCCGTTGTCCGAGCGACTTCAATCCTCGTGCTTGTCTTCCAAAATCTTTGGGATAGTATTCATACACTCAACAGCGAGTCACTTCCAGTCTTCCACCTTAATCGGTACGTTATGAAACCGCATATCACTCACGATTGCGTGTACTATATTTTTTCTTGCATCGTCCTTTTCAATCCCCTTTCTGTATCTGTCTAAATCCAAAGCACTAATGCTATTCCAGAGTACTATGTGTTCACACCAGGAATTAAAACTTGCCCTTTTAGCCTTAATAGAATTTATAATCTGTTGCTGAGAAATTTCTTGATTTTCACATGCATCAGGATTTTCAAAAGGATCGTCTTGAACCTGGAGTTGATCAGTAGCTTCATTTGTGGAGAGAATTTTTTGCACGTTAGTATTTTCCGATTCACTTGGTTCACATTGCTGGACTTCTTTTAATTGAATAGTACCGTACACCTTCGTAGAAAACCGCGCCTCATTTTCTTGCAAAACTAGAACAGATTTATTAACGCTCGCATAATGTAGAAGGTGGTATCCATCTGTAAGCGATGTCCTATCATCTTCGGCTACGAGATTAACTCCCACAATCGCCAATTTTTGGCAGACTTTTTGGAGCAATGATTGGAAGTCTTCTTCTGCACTGAAAGTTACGGCGAACTTTCTAATCCGATCGGACGACCACACTATGAGGCGATGGATCTGATATTGTTCGTATAATTATATTGTATGGATATTGTTACATATAAATTGCTTTAGAATTTGAGAAACTTTATTAATTGTGAAAAGTAATTCAAGAAGAAAATAATGTGTTTTGAAGCAGTAGTTTCGATATTAAGAAATCCTCACATATATAATAACTCTTTTTGTCTACTTTTAACCTTTTAAAAAATTAGAAGCAGTAACAGAAATAAAATTCAGTTATGTACGACATTGTTCTTAGATTGTTATAATTTGAATTTTGAGTTGTTCAAGATTGAATTCCGCCTTTGAAATGGAATAACTTATTTAGTGAAGAGGGAAATTTTAATAAAAAGCTTGTTACTTACATTTAGATTACATATCATGATGTAAAGGTGCGTACTTGTGTAAATATACGGTTAAATTTTGCAACAGTTACTTCTGGAAGTGGGTCAGGAGAGAGTAGGGAGTAGTATGAATAAGAAGACATAGTTTTTATTTCAGATTCATTTACATTCTTCTAATACACTTCAACATAAGAATTAAAAACAATTTCCTTAATTTTTCCTGTAAAGACTATGTTCGCCTAATTCGCATTAATTACGAGATATTGTATTTTGCATATCACATAATTACCAATATCATTTTTCCCAATGCAAATCGACATATTTTGCCTATACTTAACTCCGCGAAAGTCACGTCTGTAGAGATATATTTCTCATCACTAATACTGTCATCATTGAAAGTATTTGATACTTTAAACCTTACGTTAGCTTCATACGCATCAGGGATTTACTGCATTACCTTTTTAGCTTCTACAAAAGACTTAGAATTTGCAGGACGAGTACTGTTTTAATTTATGATTTTTTCAATGACATTCTTAAAGTTAGTGAAATGCCGAATATGAGTTTTGAACTCGCTATGTTTGCTCTCAAACCGTAAAGTTCACAAGTGTTTCAAAGGGCCAAAGTGAGTAATAAGCATTGGATAATGCCGAAGATATTCGTACTTCGGAATGAGTTTCTCTTCAGGAAAGCATTGTATTCTAAGTTTCAAAGAAAAATCAATTTTCAATTTCAATACAGCAATTTGGCTTTTCGACAATGCCGGAGTACATGCTATTGACGAAATCATTCTTAAATAAGGAACCAATTTTCAAACTGGATCTTCAAAATTCTGCACCGACTCTGCAACTACCACTGGAAACAATAAAAGTAATCTGCTGATATGACTTGCTGTACCATCTAATTTATTTTTCTGAGTCCCTGTTACCTTAATAGTTGGAATGAATTTCTTTTAATTCCCTTAAAAGCTGTTTTTTTTCTTCGCCTCCTCAACGCATGCCTTGTAACTGTCAGTAATTCTTAAGTTTTTTATACAAAAAATATTTTCGTAAACAGTTTTTTGTTCTTTCTTAATGACTATTCGTATTCCCTGTGTTTCGAGTATTTTCATGTCTGCAATAAGACGCAATAAACGCTTTTCCCACCCATGCTCCGTTATGTACGATTCCAAACACAATAGAACAAGTTGTATATTTTCCATATTCGTTCGCAAGTATGGAGGTAAATTAACAAATACCATGTATACGGCTATAATCTTACTTTTTTTCCACGCTCCTAGAGGATTAAATATTTCAAATTCATCCTGAAAAAAGTAACCATCCCAACATTTCGTTGCATTTTAATCAATTGGTTGTCTTTTATAATCTAACCATCTAAAATATCATTCATTGAATTCATATAAACGAATAGATTTTAGATAGGATTTACACGTATTGCATTTAAACATTTTATCTGCGGTAAAGCTTCCGGGGTAGACAGTATTAACGCTGAAATGCTTAAACACGGTGGCGAGTACATACCACATACACTGAAACGACATTCGAGGAGCAGCGCCCTCTAAGCTGTAAGACTGTTCCTCGATAAAAATTGAGGAGCAGCGCCACGTAATGAAGTAGCAGTAACTCTCACTGCGAGTTGCAGAAACACGAAATTAGATAGAGAG
>JAAAKG020141566.1:0-11826 GCA_010014905.2 Druon quercuslanigerum | reverse complement strand
ATAAATTTAAAATATTTAATATTGGTTCAACAATTCTGAAGAATTTATTATATTATCAGCTTTTACTAGTGAACAATATTGAAAAATTACGAAATTTAAAAGTTAATGTTTTCATCTATAACATTTTTTATGAAAATTTGCAAAAACTTTTTTAATGAAGTCATATGCACATATTTCAAAAAAGTTGAATATTTCGAATCTGAAGTTTATTCAGCTTGAACCAAAGAAACATTTTATCATTTTTCTTTTTCGGATAAAGAACTTGTTTCGTTATTTAAGATTTTAGGAATTTCATCTTTTTTTGTGATTTTGGAATGTTAGAAACACCACGAAAAAAATGCTTCCCATGAATAAAAAATAATAACATGTTTCTTTGGTTCAAGCTCAAGAAGTTTAAGTTTTGGATAAAAAACATTTTTGTGTACATATTACAAATTCTAAATAAAGCAAATTCTTTTAATTTTATATTATAATTAATTTTAGCATTTTTACTTCGCTCTACTGAAAAGAGTGGTTTTAAATTTATATTGAAAGTACTAATTACAGTAGGGAAGAAATGACAAATCTTGGAAAGAAATATTGACGAGAACGATGTTAATAACATGATTGTGTAATTAACTCACTTTATTTTTTCTCGGATGTTTTTATATCACTGTGAATAGATTTCCAACGACCTAAGCATATCCAATTTGTTAAAATAAATTCTTTAATGGTAGAAATAATTTAAAAACTATTGAAAAATATAACATTTTTTATAAAAAGATTGTTCTTTTCAACATGTAAAAATAAAGGTTTAATCTTTCCCCTATTTCGTGAAAAATTACCCTATTTTCCCTTTTTTGAGCTCTTGTGCTTTTATCCATTTTAACGATTACATTTGCAACTTAAAAATATGAACCTGTTTTTTCAGAAAGCAATAGCGATGGATAAAGATCCTGATTTGTCAGCAGCAGCACCAGCTAAAAAATCGCGAGTAGAAGTCCAGTCTCTTCCAACCCGGCAATATTTGGACCAAACTGTCGTTCCAATATTACTCCAAGCACTCTCCAGTTTAGCCAAAGAGCGACCACCGGATCCTATCAACTATTTAGCCGGTTACCTCGTCAAAAATAAGAGTCAATACGACAACGGAGGGTCTCCTCCCACCAATCAGTAAGAGTTCGATAGGCAATTTATTTATGGCAAAATGTTCCACTCAAAAAGACCCGGCGCAAGGACTCAAATTCGATGGATTATCCTCTTCATTTACGGACGTTGAGTTCACAGTCGTGTGAACACGAATTCGAATCAAAGTTGCCAAGTTCGGTGGTCTTTTTTTAAAAGAATTTTATCCTCTTTTTAATTTCATATATAGAAAGAATATGCCATTTTTTCTCTTCCACTTACTTTTAAGAATTACATTTTACGAGATTACCTGACTCAAAATTGGCCCGATCTCAATATTGTGATTTAATTAAGCGTAACGAGATTTTGGCCGAAACAAGACTAAATGCATGTACTTTATATTGACGAATAAATCATACACAACGAATTATTCGACTTTATTTTTTTAAGTAGATTGTACAAATAAAAAATAAATTATCGTTTCGACTTGGAAAACTTTCTCCTATTAAATTTAATGGAATCAGGTTGGTCGTTTTAATCGAGGAAAAAAGGACCCGGTATTTTCGTGACAAAACAACATTTTTGCTGTCATTGAAGTTATAAAAATAAAAGCTTAAAAATCTTTTTATCCAAACATTGAACTATAAAATAAAAAAGTTTAAACTTTTATAATTTGTATAGTACCAAGACGTCAAAAAATATAAATCCACTCAATCATTTTGAATTATGTAAATAGAAGGATGAATTAATAAATTTTCAAAATTAGTTAGATCATTGTAAGCTATTTGAAGTTAGAAATAACAAAAATTAAATTTTTTGTTCAAATTTTACATAATTTGTTTGGAAATTACTAAAATTTTTTTTTAATCATGAAAAAAAACAATAAATTGCTGGATAATATATTATTCTTCTAAATTTTGTGCTTAAAATCTTCAAAAAGCTAAATTAAAAAATTGAAGTCTTCAACGTTTAAAATTATTTTTTAATAATTTAAAAATTCCTAAATATCTTATAAAAAGATATTTCAAAATTGAAAAAAATTGTTAAACTTATTCACATTTTTAAAAATCATCGAACCTTTCTTTAAAATTTAATTTCCAAACAAAAATTTAAATGCTTCCAGTTTTAATCTTTTCAAAACCTCTAAAGGTTCTCTTTACATTCATTTTTCAAAATACAAAAATCATAAAAAATTTCCTAGACATAGCAAGAAATTTTTGATTACCTTTCCCTTTAAAAATTCTTTACACAGAATCAAATTTTTGTTTCGAAATCTTCAAAAAATTACATTTCGTTTTGAATCATGTTTAAATATTTTGAAGACTTGTAACTATTCTCCTAGAATTAATTTTTCGAATTAAAAAATTATTTTCAATTTTCGCGGGAATCTTAAGTCAAAATTTTAGTATCTTAAAACCTTTCCGAATGGTTAAAAAGCTTCGATGTTTTACTTCAAAATCCAAATTTTTGAATATTTTCATAACTTCTAGATATTTATTCGAATTTTGTACTATTAACAATAGTTAAATTATTATTTTCATATCGAAATTCAACAATGTCACAAGTAAAATGTTAAAAATAGAACAATTAAAATTATGAATTTTAAAATCTAAATTTAACTCTGAAATTTTAACAGTTAAAGTCTAGTTTGAACAATTCAGATTTAAATTCCTTAGTTTTGAAAGTTTAATTTATAATTACTCATTTTAAATCAACTGACAAATATTCAGTAAGTTTTTTTTTTTTGTTTTAATTAAGAAATGTCATTTTAAAACACTTCTGATTTTTCATTGTTTATGCCTTCAAAACTGCGTTTCAAAATTCTTTTAACTAAAAAATAACGCCTAAAAATTAAAAACCAAAATGGAAAATGTTTAAAGCAAAAATTTACAATTACGCATTAAGGGTAGCCGTTTTAAACAACGAAAAAAATTCCCGGTACACAAACATTTTTCACGGTCAATAAAATTTAAAAAATCGAACTCGATTCTAAAAACTTTACCATTTAAAGTAATAAACAACAAATTAAAGCCTTTATATTGTAACTCTTGAATTTCAAACTTTTAAAATTGAACAATTTTAAATTAAATACAGGTCAAATTCAGTATTTAAATTTTTTTAACTCATATATCATAGAGGTCAATATTATAGAGTTCAAAGATTTAGATAAGGTTCTAAAAATATAAATCTACGTCAATATTTTGAATACTCTAAATTAAAGAATTAATCAATTACAAAAAATTAAATTATATAGTTATTTTAAGCCAGAAAAATTAAATTTTTTTATTTTAAATAGTTTAGGCATCCTTGAAAAACTTTAAAATGTTATCTCAAAATCTTGAGCTATCTAGAAGATAATTTTTCTCTCTTCATTTTCATTTTTTCAACACTTCTACATATCTTTCGAACTGAATTAAATGCTTCCTACAACTTTTAGAAAATACTGGAAATTTCAAAAAATTAAAAGTTTATTAATAAAAATTGAACACTTATTAATTGTAGAAAAAATTACAGTAATTATAAGATACTGGAAAAAGTTTCCACTCACTTCGGATAAATTATTAGAAAAAATAAATTACTAAATATCTTTTAAAATTAAAAATAAATTTTTCCACAAATAATAAGGGTTTATTTTTTATTTATACATCAAAAGTTAACAATTTCACTTAAAAATGCAACATTTTTTTATAGAATAAAAATTTTAACGTTATAAGTTAAAAAAGCTCTTTGAAAATCTAACGATTCAAGGGTTTCTGTTTCAAACAATTCAGTTTGAAAATGTTTATTTTTAAATATTTCCCTCTACATTTACTCATATTAAGTGTACAGTCAAATTGCTAAATATTAAATAATTATTCTTTTTCTGAATTGAAATTTTTTTAATTGAATATTTTGGACTGAAACGATATTTTTAATGTAATGAAAGCCTTATATTATTAAGAAGTTACTTTTAGGTTAAAAATAGTTTATAAAGTTTTAATC
The DNA here is from genome assembly GCA_010014905.2 of Druon quercuslanigerum. Classification (NCBI taxonomy): domain Eukaryota; kingdom Metazoa; phylum Arthropoda; class Insecta; order Hymenoptera; family Cynipidae; genus Druon; species Druon quercuslanigerum. The sequence goes on along the minus strand of JAAAKG020141566.1, from coordinate 7,740 downwards.
GCATGTTTACATTTTTTAATAACTAAGGCTTTTGAATTGAAACAGTTACTTAAAATATATGTTAAAACATATGTTACTTAAAATTAGCAAGGATTTAGAATCGTTTTGTCAACTCAATTATTGTTCAGTTTTTTATACGGAAAGTACAGATCCGTTAAAAAAATTATTTTCTTTTTACAGCTGAAAAAACAAAGCAGTTTTTCATCCGAAAATGTTAACTTAAAAGGCTTTAAAATTTTAATAGTAAAGTCTTTAAGACTGCACTTTAAAATGATATAAATTAAAAGTATACGCTTCAAAATAAAAATCTAAAATGGAAAATCTTCAAAGTAAAATATTTTCAAACTACGCATTGCAAACTGAATGACATAATTAAAAAAGTTATCACTTCAAATCATTATTTAAAAAGCTGTTGAAATCGAACGCAGCCAGATTGTTCTTCCGGAAATTTGTAGAATTCCCGGTCAAGAAATAAATTGACTATCTTTCACCGGTCTCAAAAAATTACCGGTGCAGAATTTTATAGTTTTTATGTGAATTTCTGTCCAAGGATAAATTAATTTTACATAAATCCTGAAAATTTTCAAGATATTCTGAGAAGTTATAAGAAAAATGTACGTACGCACTATTCATTTTCCATAAAAAAAATATATAAGCATTCTAAATAATTAAAATTCTAAAATCTTCTGAAATTAATGACTGCTCAAAACTTTGCAGAATAAAAAACTAAGAATTAAAAATGTGACTTGTCAAATAAATTACATTTACAAATTATTCGTACCCTGCACACAAATAATCGAAAAAATCCTAATTTAACCAATAGTATTTCTTTTGAAAATTTTAAAACAGGTTATGGAAATGAAAATAATCGTCAAGGGATTTTTTGCGAGGTTTTCGTTTTATGTCCCAGTCAAGATGTAACAAAGACAAAGACTTTGAAATAAAAAAATTTTATTAACGCTTTCTGCGCAGAGATAATGAATTTCTGCGTAACCAAGCTGCATTTCGCGAACCACCAACGGTTTGCGAAAATCTGTGACCTTTACCCAAGCCACGAGAACTCTTTCCAACAGATGTTTTGCCGCGTAATTCACGGTGTTTATGTACGACTTTAACTATCCAGTTAACCTTTGGGTCATTTTGAATTGCCTAGAAGAAAGAAAAACGTCCTTTTTAGATACCTTTCTTCAAAAAATTTTCATTTTTTCAAAAAAAATTCTAGTTTGTGAAATGAATTGGTATTTTCAGTCTGCATTTTGCCTCCACATATAAGATTCAGAGTGGTGCATGCGTCTCATCATAAAAATTGTTTACAAAACCATTTTTTTTAAATAGTAATTTTTACATAAAAAATATATTTTACCTTATGTGCTGGGTCAACAAGAATGACTTCGAAATATTTATATGAAGAATCCTGAGCAACCCAGTAGCTGTTCAAAACCCTAAGACCGCCACAACGACGACCAACTCGTTCCTGTAAATAAAAAATACGATTTTTTAAATGATATATTCCTTTATTTAAATAAAATTTGAATATGAAAAGTGTTGTCAGACATCCAAGGAAGATTAATTAATCATTATGCATTCAGGTTGCTATGCATATATCATCATTTAAAACTTATAATTTCCACGAACAGAGAAAAAGAAAATCCGGGAGAAAAATTACCTCTGCAACCGACTGTAACTTTCTGGTTGGTTTCAATTGGTTAATTCCATGACTTTTGGGTTTTCCGTAAGTTGCACCCTTTGGAACTGGACGTTTACGACCACCGCGACGTACGCGAATTCTGAAGATTACGAAACCTGAAAAATGGAAAGTAAATATAAAATTTGCACTAAAAATAAATAATTAGCTTTTACAGCAATTGATATTTTCAGTTTGCATTTTCTATCCACATATAACTTTAAGAGTGGTGCATGCAACTCATCATTAAAACAATTTATAACATTTTGAAACATTCGTATGTTTTAAATGTTCCTATTCCATACTTTGACAATGCAATACATTGATTTTTATTCAGTATTTAAATGTACAGAGATCACAGTGCAAAAGGACCTTAAAAAAGGGGGAATGGATGAATGCAATAAATGACTTTAGTTTTTTTCAACGTAAAAAAATTGATTCTCAACTATTCGAAAATGAAGAAAATTGGTAATTGAATTTTTAACAACTGAAAATTCAATTATCAGTTTTCTACAATTTTCAACAGTAGAATATTAAAATTTTTCAATTTTGAAAAATTGAATTTGAATCTGTGAAACATTCAAATATAAATTTCCTTCAATTTTTGAGAGTAGAAAATTCAATTTTCAGTTTTCTTCAAATTAAAACAACAGAGTTTCCAAATGTTGAAGTGGAAAAAATGGATAATTCCTAATCGAGAATATTTTATCTGTAAAAAAATACCATCACTATTGATTAATGCGTGACTTTTTCGCTCGAAAAATTAAGTAGATATTTGTCATTTTTTTTACTGATAACTTTAAACATAAAATCTGAAACGCAAGAGACCCAAGTTTGAACACGGAAATTTTCAACAAAAAAAAAAAAAGAGAAAAGTATGGGAATATGGTGGACTGTGATTCCTGTATTTACGATTTCAAATTGATTTGTAATTAAAAGTGAAGAATATTCTACTATCGAAAATTGAATTCGATTTAATTTTAATAAAATGGGTAGAAGACGATGAGAAGCTCGATATTGACATTGTGTGGCAATTGCAAACAAATAAAACTGTAAATAAAAAAAATACCTTGTTTGGCTTTGTATCCCAGACGACGTGCTTTGTCGGGACGGGAAGGTCGGGGTGCACGGTGCATTTTGGTCATCTGGCGATACTGCCAGCACCTGATACGCAACAAGAAACGAAGCACATCGCTCTGCTTCTTGCGGTACAATTCTTGCATATACTTATATGCCCCCATTTTCAATTGCCTGAAACATAAAACATAATTCTTGAGAAATTCGTCTACGAAATAAAATAAATTTGTAATGCGAAGAAAGTTTTGTCAGACATCCAAGGAAGATTAATTAATCATTATGCACTCATAAGGCGTGTTTGGTATCATCATATAAAATTTAGAATATTTTTTTAATTTTATAAAACAAGAAAGAAAAATGAATGATTTTTTTGTTTCTAATATTCACGAATCCCACAAATACAAAACCGTCAAGCAATTGATAGTTTCCTAACCTATAATCTAGAAGAACTTCTTGCAAAGGGAGCATCATTTTTAGCGAAATAATTACAAGCTGAATGTACTTTGGAATTAATTAAAACGGTTACAAAAATATAATCTTTCAAAACGATAAAAAAGCGAAAATATGTATGACTTTTATAAAAAGCTCCACGACAGCTTGAGTGCTCAAAACATTTTCAAAACTAAGAGGCCAAAAATGATATTTTTAAAACTAATATTATTAAGTTAATAAATTTACCTTTAAATTTTCGAAAGAATATAAAACGCACGGGTGAGAAAACTCTTAAAAAGGCTACAAAGCAACTGGATTCACTCGCACGTTTATCAGAGAGCACTGGCATGATTTAGAGGTTAAGTTCACAAATGACCGAAAAATAAAAATTAGGATAAATTTGGAAAAACTAAGGGAATCGTATATTGAAGAAACAGATTTGCTTTCGTTTTATACAGGATAAATTAAATATCAATAAACGATTGCACTGATAATTATAGATTTTGGTCAGCATCACTCACCTCCAGCACAACGTAGGCAAAAGACGCGAAAAGAAAGATAACTTCGTTACCCAGTGGTACCAACCAAAAATTAGTGAGCTGTGAGCAAATAGGCTGTAAACATTATGAGAATCCAAAAATAAAAATATAAGAAAAATATCACAGTTTAGTGTAAAATGTAATTTTTCATTTAAAAATCAAAGTTCCTGATTGAACCCGGTTAATTAATTAACAAAAGTAATTATTTATCTTTTTGTTTAAATAAAATAACGTAAATTCGAATATTTGTCTTTTCGCCATTAAAACAGCGCCACTACTTTTTACGGTAAAAGTGAGAATTAAGCCAATGTCAACGAAATGGTGAAACTAACCTCAAAATAAAATATCAACATGAATAAATAATAAAATTGTTTATAAACTGTTATCAGAAAATATCGACGGTAAAAATATTGTAAATATCAAGATATCAATTGAAAAATGGTTAAATATGATTTATGATTTGAAGAATACAGTACTTTCATGAAAGTAGTTATAGTTTACCGTGAATCTTAAAAGTACCTATTAAAAAGCCGGAGATATATCTCTAAAAAATTAATAAAATTTAATTAAATGCTTTATTGTGTAATCAATAACAAAGAGTGCGTTTATCATTTTTAATTGCACAGTGTAAATAAATAATTGTCTATGATGAGAAAAAGAAAATCGAAAAGCTGATCGAACAGACCGTGAAAAAAAATCTCAAAAATTGACTTTGCTGAGTAAATAATCAATTCTAGGTATGTAGTATTCAAAACATATTTCTTATATTTATAAGTATAAAACTATGAGCCTTTGATAATATATACTGATGAGTAAAAAACGTATTAAAATACAATTAATACAACAATGGTTCTTTTTGTTTCTTTTATTTGTATTCAAAATCTCTGTGGTTTTTGGAGTCGGCATTTATTATATTTTCTATAAAAATATGCACATACGACTCAAAGTATTTTTTTTAACCTTCAGGGTTAAAATTGGAGTATTATAATATTTCTAATGCATCGAAAATAAGAAAGGTTGCAAAATGTAAACAAACTTGATGAAAATACTGAACTTATTGACTTTTTGGAGCATGTTTGGAGTTGTGATAGTTTGTTTTTTATGTTTTAATCCTTTTCAAACAAATGTTTCGTTCTAAAAAAATTTAAGTTATGTAGGTGAATTTATAATCTATAATGAATAGAAAAAATGTAGAAGTTTAAACTATCTAATCAATGTCAAGCAGTTATTTTATTTTACATTATTTGTCCTTTCAGCATGGGGTAAGATGGAAAAATTGGTTTGACAACTCATTTTTCTTCTTTGAAAATTATATTTTTTGTTCAAAATTGAACTTTTTGAGTTGCTAATTTGACTGTCTTTTCAAAAAGTCGTAATTATGCTTAATAATTCAAATCTTTGGTGAAAGATTCGCCTTTTCCCTCAAAATTTCGACTTTTTGACATATAATTTCCACTATTTAAAATGAACTTTTTTGTTGAAGATTCAAGTTTCTTCTAAAAAAGTGTATTTTTTCTTGAAAATTCAACCATTTGGGTAAAGATTCAACTATTTTGTTGAAAAGTCGTCTCCTAATTGAAAATACAATATTTGGTTGAAAATTATTTTTTTTTTTAAATTAAACTATTTGATAGAAAATTCATCTTTCTTCGTTAAAAATATATTTTTTTACGTTGTAAAATTCAACTTCTTATGTGAATAATTCCATTCTTTAAACAAAATTGTCTTTTTGGCTTAAGAATTTAACTATTTGGTCGTAGTTTAATCTTTATTGCTTGAAAATTCAACCCTTTGCTTGGAAAATTAACTATTTATTTAAGAATTCAACCATTTTCTTTAAATTTCGTCTTTTAGGCTTAGAAATTCAACTCTTCTTTTAAATTTTAATCTTCCTTGTTTGAAAATTTGACCATTTGGTGAGAAATTCATCTTTGTATGTTGAAAATTTAACTATTTGGTTAAAACTTTATTTACTAAATTAAAAATTCGTTTTTTTCCTGTTTTGTAATTCAGAAAGAAATATTTTAACCCCATATTCAGATTTTTCCAAGCTGAATTACTATTTTTAACAAATTGTTTTGACTTTAAAGTTTATTTTTATTTTTCAACAAAATATTTTAAAAACAATGAGATTTATTTGCTTTATATTCTTAAACAAATGAAGTTTTTTTTCAGTTAATAATAGTCTAATACGGCTTTTTTTTCTTTTTTTCATTATCCGTATTACGAAATTATTTTTCAATCTATGGAAAAACGATTATTTTATTATTTATATTATTTATTATTTTAAGTAATGAAACTTTTCGATAATGTCATTACTAATTGAATGCATAAATCAAAATATCTTGATATATACATTTTACATCCCTAAATTAAAAAGCTGATCAATTTTTTTAGCACGGTTAATTGAAACATTATTTTCATAATTTTTTGTTGTTCAAATTGGGCAACTACAATTTTTTAGTTTTATTTTTTAACTTTCCTAATTTTATTTTCTTAAATATTTTTCAACCGTATTATGCTGTTGGCATCATATTTGATATTGTGAAATATTTAGCATTTTAAATACGTAAAATATTAAATTTGGAAAGCTTTTACTTCTGAAAGAAAATTTCAGAACAATTAAAGCTCACACTTTGAAATTCTAAAGTTTTGAACGATTTAATTTTTCGAAAATATACAATTATAGTCGCTTAAATCCAAGGTGTTTAAGTATAATGGGAGCGTTCACATATTACGTAACATTAAAATAACCACGCTAAGGTAACCACGCTATATTTTTTAAAGACTTATTTTCAAGAATTTGAAAAAAGTTAAAAGCTTTTTTATGACTATGAAAGATTCTCTTTTTAAGCCTTCTTGTGCAATTTTGTTGAACTTTTTTTCATGTTTCTGTGGGTTTAAAAAATTTACTTTCAGATTTGAGTAAGTTTAAGAGATATTCAGAAATTTTGAACCGATCAAAAACAATTAAAACCTGTAAAGATTTTTTAAAGAATTTTATAAGGTTTTACGAAAATCAAAAAATGTTGGTTCCTAGGAATAATCAAAATAATTTTTTATTTCAAAAAATAATCTGAAAGATTTTAAAGGAAATATTTTCATTTTGCAAAATTTAAAAAAAAACAGTAAGTATTTGAATAATTTTTAAATAAAAGAAGGTTTAGAATGTCTGGCAAGATCGAGAAAAAAGAATTTTCTTAATATTCGTTTAAAAATTTGAAATGATTTTTTATTTTGAAAAATTAACTTTAAGAGAAAATTATAAAAAAAAGTTTTTAAATTTATTAAACTATTCCGAAAATTTCGAAAAAGAGTGTAGAAGATTTTAAAACAAAATGTTTCAATTCCCTAAGATTAGGTAATTCAAAAATCAATTAAATTCAAGAAATATTTAGTAGAGGTAAAAAGATTCAAAAAGAATTTTAAACTTTAGAAGATTTTTATAAAAGTAGATTTTTAAAGTTTTCAAAAAAAAAAAAAAAACGTTAGAAGCCTTAAAAGATTTCTGAAAAGTTTCTGGAGAACAAAAAAATCTTCTCAAATTGCTTGGGAAACAGTAGAAGATTATAAGGTAATTTCTTTACATTTTGAATGTTTTTTCAAAATTTTTAGAAAAATTCGAATCACTGAAAAATATTTTTAGGAATTTAAGATGTTTTAAACAGATAAGAAATATTTCTTAATTTCTATCAAACTTCTTAATATTTCCCAAATTTTTCTGAACATTTGGTAAAATCCGATACATTTCCGATACATCTGATATATTAAAAAATCTTTTTTTAATTTTATGAAGAATCTTATTCTTCAAAAAGAATCTTCAAAAACTTTTAAAAAATTAATAATAGTATTTGAAATTTTTATGTTATATAATTTTGTATTCTTTATGATACATTAGGCAACTTTAATATGCTTATGACTAAAAAAATATTGAAAAAGCGTTTAATGTTACATACAAATATTCATATTATATTTTTAAACATATTATAAAAGATGTTGCGTAACGGC
>JAAAKG020141565.1:0-34068 GCA_010014905.2 Druon quercuslanigerum | reverse complement strand
TTAATAATATTGATATAGACCAGTAGACAAAAAAATTAACATCTAAAATTAATAATAAAATATTTTCTGGTCAATAACAAAAAATTAAAAAAAAAACCTAAGATCAACAATGAAAAGTAGTTAAACTTTCCATCAGATTTGAATCTATAAATAATAAATTTTTAACAAAACTGTTGAATTTTGAAGCCCAAAATAAACTTTTAGCTGGAAAAGATCAATTTTTAATTTTTAAAAAATTTCACCAAAAATAAAACAGTTACATTTTCAGTTAAAAAATTAATTCTCAACCAAAAAAGAAAGAAGAATTTATTTTCGACCAAAAATGAATTAGTTAACTTTTTATATAAAAAATTGTTTTTAAACAAAACAAAAACTAATTTTAAACAAAGAAGTTAAATTTTCAACTAGATAGATGAATCTATATATAATACATTTTTAACAAAACTGTTGAATTTTGAAGCCCAAAATAAGTTTGTAGCCAGGAAAGATTAATTTTCAATTAAAAATATCAATATTGAACCAAAAATGAAATAGTTGCATTTTTAGTTAAACAATATCATTCTCAAAGAAAAAGAAACAAACTAATTTTCAACAAAATAGTTGCATTTTTACTAGTTCAATATTTTTCATAGGCTTAACTATTCGTCCCGAATGATCGCGACGACTAGTTCATCCCCTTTTCCAATTAACTGCCTAAATAGATTTAAAGTACCAAACAAATTTTAAATACGTTCCATTTAGGGTTTCTTGTTCAAAATTGATCAACGTGTGCGAAAGATTTGTGTTCGTGAAATTTGAAATACGTAACCTCAAAAATTTCTAAAACAGTCCTGTTGTATATTAAGTAAATTTGTAGAAGACCAGATTTTCATCATGGTAATGATCACATAAGGAACACTGTAATTATTTTTTTACTGAATGATATAATTTTATAGTTGACCTGAAATGAGCGATATGCAAAGCCAACCTATCTTACATCACCTACTTAGATTCAGGATGATTTATCGAGAAGCGAATGGTCTTTATCTGCATAGCCACAAATAAACACTTTCGTTAAATTAGTGCCCTTAATACCATTTTCAATCTTATTTTTTTTCAAGGGAATGATGAGATGGGGATTTTATAAGTTAATTAAATACAATGCTTGAAACATTTTGCGATGATGTTATAGATGGTACAAAATTAGGAGCATTGTAGAGCCTGGAGTTCGTCTTCAGCAACTACTATGTACCATCTGACACTCTACAGGTTTTTAGTCTCTTGCTTCCTGATCGTCTAGAAAGTTTCTTACAATGCAACAGATGTTTAATAAAACCGCCTTCTAAGCTGCCAGTACCCTATTGACTCCTAAATGTTGAAGATGTTCAGAGCGTATAGCAAGGCAGGTATTAGATCAACATCATAGAAGTGTCCAAGGTGGTAATATAGTACTTTTAGAGTCGCATTGTGTCTTTCTATGTATCAGTAGCATGCATACTTGAGCATCCACTGAGATCATGTAAAAGCGTTTCTGGTTATTATTGCCTATAGGTACATTCATTATGCACTCGCGGTAAACTAAGGTGTCAATAACGCCGTCTTGACAAGCAAAAAGAAACCCCTCAGTCTCTGACTTCAATTCATCAGATATGAATTGAGTTAGCATGTTGTCTTAGTAGAAGCGACTGTTCTGCTTTTCGTGGACGGCTTTGAGCACCATGGAAGTTAGTAATGCTAAGCGATGTGCAGTGCCGTTGGAATTAAATGAGAGACCAAGCTCTTCTGCAGCCCTATTTGCGGCACGGTATAAAAAAGCCGCAGCATTGGCGACTTCATATTGATGTACAAGTCGCATATTAGAATCTGTGCTATTTAGAACTTAGCAGACTGTAGCTAGAACCGCTTTTCGATGAAGACTCCAAGCTCAGCAAACTTCTAACCCCTCTATCTCTAGGGAGGTATATACGATGTACGGAAAATCTAAGTTGATGACTTCGATGAATTTTCATTATCTTGCGTATGCTTCGGTCAAGTTGCTTCGACTCTTTGACGTTCCATTTTACTGTACCAAAATTGTAGAGCAGTATAGGACCGGCCAGCATATTCGTCGCCTGGAGTATATTCTTCCCAGATAATTTGAAAGCCTACAATTTTCTGAGAATTTGGCGAAACCTTTTTTCAAGGGTAGTTTTTAGCACACTAACATCTTGGGTTTCCGCTTGCGGTGTTTCGAAATATGCATATGTCTCTCCATTACCCAGATGCTTCTAGAATTCCTTCCTATCGGTAACGCAGGAACACTCGTCGAGTCCAAAGTTCATGCAAATTGCTTTAGAGTACCTATTTTAGGGTTCCCTTTTAAAGAGGCAGAGAGTTTAAGGTCATCCATGTATGAACAGTGGTAGACCTTATATTTCCTTCTGTTCGACGGGCCACATATGTATTCAGAGCTTTTACCTCGGAGCACAATAGATAGAGGCAAGAGGGAGATGCAGAATAGTATTGCACTGAGAAAGTCTCCTTGGAAGAACCCCATCTTATTTGTAACATAGTTATCAGTCACTTGTTTTTTGTCAGATGTTATGACAAATCTTGTGTGCCACCAGAGCATAAGTTCTTTTATGCATCTCACTATTCTTGGATGCGCCGTAAGGCATTCAAGGGGCTTGATAAGTAGCTCATGGTTCGTGTTATCGAATACTCTCTCTTACATCTACGATGTTCCACTATTACACTCCATAGCGGCTAGATAGATGTTAATATCCTCTTACTCTCTCTTACATATCTCTTACATATCTCTTATATACTCTCTCTTACATCTACGATGTTCCACTATTACGCTCCATAGCGGCTAGATAGATGTTAATATCCTCTTATTGAAGATGCCAGTCAAAAGCTTGTAGCTAGTGTTTAGGCAAGCTATGGGTCAGTATTTTCTTGGACTTGACAAATATCCGGTCTTTGAAATCAGTACTGTGCGTCATTCTACTAACCACTGCGGAATGGGTTGTTCTCCATTTCAGAAAGTAGTAAACATACGAGCTAGATGTTGATACATAGAAGCGAACTTCTTCAACCAAAAGTTGTGACTTCTTCAGCAGTAATTAGTGGACACTTTTTCTTTGGACCTTGAAATCTTCTCCTTTGGAGAAAGTTACAACAGAGTGATATATCTGAAGCGTCTTCATTTACCTGATGAGTATCTCCATATACTTGCCCCTAGAAGACTTAAATATCTTCCCGAATAGGCGGATCTTCAACGGCAGATGACATGGAGCAGACGAAAAGGATCAGTAGAAAAGGTGGAATTTTCCTGAATCCACTTTACTCGACGTTCAAGGCACTCTTTGGCTGTTGAAAGAGCAATTATTTTTTGCATCCATTGCTGCTTGGTTGCCCACAGTTTACACTTGTTCAGACGTTTTAATTATAAACTGAAGCTTACAATAGGCTCGCAAGTCGTACTCAGGCGTACTAAAGTATCATTACTTCTATTTTTGCTAAGTAGGAAAACTGCCTTCTCGTAAACAATACAGTTCAGAGTCCAAAGAGTAATATCTTCAAGGCGCAAATCAGGGAGAGCAGTATTAAGCTTCAACTAATTTGTTCATTCTGAGAAGTATTTTTGGCGGATTTTTAATCTCCTAGTTCTTATGATGATATTATCGGCTATCTGCAAAGGTAGTCCTTCTGGAACGGTTATAAAGTTCGCTAGAGGATGCTCCTCTTCTTCTTGCCGATAAAGAGCTTCATATCCCCCTTTCCGTACAAAGTATACCTGATCTCTTGATATTGATATGTTGTATGAGCATATTCTGGATATATATTGATCAAATATTAATGTAAACTTGCATTAAATTTATTCCCTTTGCGTTGGTGAGCTTGCTTGCCGACAGGTAAGGTTGCTCCTCCTGAGTTGGTACGACCATTTAAAACGATGTTTAAAAATTTTGCGATAGTATTTTAGGTACAAAATTAGGAGCATGGTGTAGCTTGGAATTTTTTTTACCGCTGTTATTTTTAAAAAGCGGCCGCGATCGTTGTAGCTGACCACAGTTGCCTCTGGATGGTTTTTTAAGAATTGGGATAAGCAGGGTGAGTGGCTATATTTTCAGATTGATCAGGAATTTCCGTGTTGCTTATACAAACAATGCGTTCGTTCTATAATACTGCTCCAACCTGGTTCCTGATCAATATCTTTACCAATCACCACATGCGAAGAGCTTCAAAAAGTCACCATGTAAATTTCTCCAAGCAAGCTCTTTAGTATACAAGCACTTTCTTTTCAGGCGGCTGTCACTTCACTGAAACTCTTCATCCTGCATCTCTTATAAACTATTTTTCGTCGCAGTTTCGTGTCCTAGCATACCTCTTCGGCTTCCATCACGTCAACACATTTTCTCATGCAAGCTCTTGAGTTTCTGTGGCTTTTTGTATCCTTTCGACTTAGAGTCTTGTTCATACAGGCCCGCCATTATTTCCTTCGTCATTTCGTTCATTCTTGTCAACCAATGTATCATCTATGCCTCAATCTTTAAAGATTTTCTCTTTATTGACTTTGTTTATCAGCGCTTCATCGCCAATACCTGCGCAATGTGACATTGTGAAGGTATTGCATGCCATCCGCGTTTATTTTACCCATATCCTTTTCTTGCTATTTCTCACTCACAAATGTTAATTCTGAACAAAAAAGTTCATTTTCTCTGGAAACAGATTAATATTAATATAAAAAATTGTTTCTTTAAGCAAGACAAAGAATTTTAATAAAACATTAATACATTTTAAGCCAAAAAGATGATATTTAAAAAAGAAGATGACTTATAAATCGAACCAAATAATAAAATCTATTGAATTCATTTCGCATTTTATTAAAAAATTAGACAAATGGGAAAGACTGCTAAGCCTGTGATAATTTCATTATTACATTTGAAATATATAATTGGTGAGTTCAGAAAACTGGAAATATGGTTTAGAATATAAATATGAATTTCTATTACACGCTTTTTGATTTCTGATTAAACAAAGTGTGTTTGTACTACTACTAGGCCTTGACTATAAAGATCCTTTTTCTGGGATAAGAAAAATTATCTTGTGTTTTCTTGATTCAGTTCTAATTTCTGTACCATAAACAATATTTATGCAGTTTCATCATTGTCTAATATAAAAATTTTAATAATATGTTATAAATATCAATATATATCACTTTGAAAATAAATACAATGGCTTCATAAAAGGCATACCTACTTGTAATGGAACTTTAAACTACAGCTATTTACTTTAATTGTTCGGCGTTAGGCAAAACAGAATTCAGTCTCAGCAACACTTTCAACAAGCCATTAATCCATGTCAACATGATTTATTCCACAGTTTCGTCAAGCGAGAAAACGTCGAAGGTAGCAGTAACTCTCATTTTGAAGGAACAAAATTTAATCTTCATAGTCATAATGATTTATAGGCAAATATATGAACATTCGAATTTCAACTTTGTCTTAAAATTCGAACATTTTAAGTTACTATCCAAGAGTGTGTAAAAAATTCAGTTACTGAAAATAATAAATTGGCTCTTTGTGAGAATACTTTTTCGCTTGGGTTCAAAAAGACCCCAGTGTGCCAGCTATGTTACGCGTCGGGAAGTTTGCCATCGAAGGGTTGAAACCAAAAAGATACATTTTCTAAGAAGCAGTTTAATTTTTAACAAAAAAATTAGTTTTCAACAATTAGTCATAGAAAACGAATAAAATTTTTTTTTAAATATCACCTCTATAAGTCTATTTTATGAAGTCTCAAAAAAACCATAAGTGTAAAATTGAGTTTTGCGAGTTTTTGGCGCTAATGATGATTTTTACGTTTTTTTAAAAATACTATTATCTTCAAAATACATAAATTATTAATTTATATTGATAGTTAGATATTTAAATAAATTTTTTTAACAATTTATTATTGTTTTTGGAAATATTCTGTTAGAACATAGTTAGAAAGTCGCGATTGTTTCCAAATATTGCAACTTATCAACTTTTCACTCAAAGCGAATCAATAATAAATTTAATTTAACATAAATGATTGTTTACAAAATTTATTATAGTATTAAATATCATGATATTCACTTAGAATAATGATGGAAATTTTCAGTTTTTTATAACTTTCCACTGTCTTATTATTGTTTATTATTTTATTATTTATTATTATTTTATTTCTTCGCCTATAGTAATGCTAGGTTCTTACAGTTTTTCCAAATTTTTCTACTTTTTTAAAAGTTTCAATTAGAATGAGGTAATAATTGATTAAAGATAACAAAACTAATTGATGTGATAATTAATGCAAGTTAAAAAACTTAATTATGAAAAATGTGATTTTAATTGATTATTATATTATGAAAAAATAATAAATGAACATCGACAAGAATCATTTTTCAAAAAGGACACGCACACAAGCACACAAGGGGGGGAATGCTAGTAACAATAATACATTGTTTAGACAATTTATGTAAACGTCTAATTATCAGCGGAAAGTAGTACTTTATACATTATAAACAATTTGCATTAAAAAACCGAAAAAAATCATAATTGGCGCCAAAAACTTGCACAAATCAATTTTTCACATATGAGGTTTTTTGGGATAATATAAAAAGACTTTTTGGGGTGATATTTCAGAAATAAGTTTTGATTCGTGTTCTATGGCTAATTGTAAACGGAAATTTTGAGCTTCAAATAGATTCACCTAATACTGACGATTCTGAACAAAATTTACAAAAACGTCTTTTTTAAATTTAATTTAAACAATTTTTATATGTTTAAATAATGTTTGCCCTGCAAATCGTAAAAGGCTTTATTTGCTACAATTAATGAAAAAGTTATAGAATTTTGAGAATATAATAAAACATTTCCTGAATGATAAGAGTAATTTTTTGTGTGTAATATAGTTTAAATCGATTTAAACAATTAATAATATTCACTTGCACCTTTTCATAGGAAAGGTTGAGAAAATTCTATTTTTTTCCAATATTTTATACTCTGTCGCTTATTATTCACTTTCAGTGTATAGTTTTTTCCACAGATTGTTTCTAAGGGTAAAATTAAGAAGTAGAAAAATTTTCTTGTATTTTTTATTAATTTATTTAATCATGCAAATCATTTTTATTTATTTAAACAATACTTTTTCACACATAATCGCAAATTATTATCGGCACCCAATAAATTTGGTAATTTGGTATTGTTAAAATGTAACTATTGTCTGTATAACGCAGAAAAATGTAGTTAATTGCAAATTTGTCCAGTAATTTCACAGATTTTTGGTATGTCTGGTATTATTTACCACTTATCCAAAATTATTTAGAGAATTGCCGTTATTTGCAAACGTTTTTTAAAACAAAACATCGAAAACCTACGCCTTCTAACAGCAACATGAACTTTTTGGTTTATTAAAAAATGAAAACGATCAAATAAGTTTATTTTTAAATTGTTTAAATACATTTTTATTCTTTCAATTTATACTTTTACAAGAATAATTCTGAAAATTTAATTTAAATTTTAGAAATATTCATTTGTTTAAACAATTTCCTTTGAGTTTTATTTGACATGTTTCGAAGTACTTTTTAACTGATTTTTATTTGCATAAACTGTTTAAAACTAAATAAAGTTTTTATTGTTTAAGCCATTTCCCCTCTGTAAATCGTGAAAAGTTATTATTTTTCAGGATAAATGATACAGTTGATAAATCTTAAGAGTAACATTTTCTTCTTAATATACTTGGCAATTATTTAAACAATGTTCATTTGTCTAGGCAATTTGTTCCTCCAAAAAGTTTGAAAATTTACTATTTTTTATAGGTTATATTCTAATTTTTCTGAACAATAAGAATTTTTTCAGTTACATTGTGGATAGTTAATTTTTTTGATCGATTTCATTGAGATAATAAAATGCTGTTTAATAAGCGGCATAGTGTACGAGATGCAAAAAACTAGAATTTTCTTTACTCTGACAAGCAGCAACTGATATTAATTGTTTAATCAATATCAAGGTGTCTCCCACAAAAAAATATCACTCTTAACATTCGTCAAGTGCGTCATTCATTGTAATTAATTTCAGGAACTAATAATTTTTCACAATTTGGTAAAAAAAAGAATTATATAAAAAATATAATTTGTTTAAGCAGTTATAAGATGTTTTAAACAAAAAGTATTATTTTTGACATTCGTAACGATTCGTAACGAGAAATAGTAACTTCACGATATATTGGGCAACAATATTGCTTAAAAAAAAAATCAAACCAAATAAGGCTTCAGCATGACCTTCAAACAAAACTGCTATTTTGCATATTTAAGGACATTTTTCGAGCTATCGTGGTTTGCGTTGGTGAAAATCAAGAGTTAATAACAATAACTTCTTTTTTCATTTTCATGTTTTTCGCTTCTGAAAAAATTGAGTAACTTTCTGCGTTTTGAAGTATGCAATTTTGCCATCATACTGCACGCACGGACTTATATGCCTGCTTCCTTTTCTCTTTCCTCGCAATTAGTCTCGCGCAGGGTCGAAGATCCTGAACTCGTAAGGTCACGGTTAAATTCTTTCCCTAGTCACCTGGGCGATCCTGCGCCGTAATCATGTGGCATTTGTGTGCACTTTTCGTGGGGAAACCTACAAAGATTTATTGAGAAAAGGATATAAATTAGTTTTGAAAGACCTAAGCCGGATATATTTCAACCTATTTATTGTGTAAAGCACACATTCCTTCCATTTTTATAGGTTTAGTATACTTTTTCCACTTTTGTCAGGTGCGAAAAAATGGTTGCAATCCTCTCGAGTTGTTTATATTATTTTCGAATCTTTGCAACGGGGATAATTAGATCAAGATTGAGACATTTTTACTCGAAAAATCTTAAAGAAAACAATTCAAATCTCTCACGCGCGCCTAAAAAAGGGGATTCCGTAGCCTATTAAGACATTAATTATATCGTTCAAACCTCCCTTTCCCATTCTTTGCCTCATCTACTCACCCTAAATTCCCCTATTACCCCCCACTTACTTCTCCCATCGCACTTCTTCTTTCTCAGCTTTCCCTACTCCACACCCCCATCTCTTCCCCTACTTACCATAAATTTTAATAATTTTCCCCTAATTCTACTCACATCCCCTACTTTGTCATGCAAACTTCCCATCACATCCACTACCTCCGTTTCTTCTCACTTCGCCCACTTCCCCATCCCTCATTTTCTCCCGCTTCCCTACTGTCACCTCATTTCTCTATCATTTCCCCTTATTTCCTTTACGTATGATCCCATAATTTCTCCTACTTCCCCTCCCCTCATTTCCCCTAACTTCTCTCTTTTCCTCACACTTCCCCAACTTTTCCATTCTTCATCTCCCCTCGTTTTCCCTACTTCCACCTTATATTTACTCATTTCCCCTTATCCCCCCTACTTCCACTCCCTTCATTTTCCCTCGCTTCCTCGTTTTCCTCTCTATTTCCTCTACCTTCTCCCACCTCTCTTTCCCTCATTTCCCTTTCTTTCCCGTACTGTTATCTCATTTTCTCTTAATCCCCCCTACTTTTCATCCCTTAATTTCCCCCAATTTCCCCTACTGTCACTCTTCTTATTTTCCTTCGCTTCTTCCTTTTCCTTTTAATTTCTTCGCACTTATTCCACTTGTACATCCATCATTTCCCCTTACTTTCCCTACTGACAACCTTATTTTCTCTTATTACCCCTTATTTCTCATTCCATCATTTACCCTCACTTCCCCTCATTCCCCCCTACTTCCACTCCTCTTATTTTTCCTGGCTTCCTCCTTTCCCCGCTCATTACTCCCCCCCACTTACCTATTTTCCTCCCAATTTCATTTTCTTTCCCTCTTCCATTACCCCTCATTCCCTCTATTCGCTTTACCTCACTTAAGGATTTGCGAACGGACACCCGACCGAAACTATAAGGATTTCTGCCCAGGCAGAAACCCCTTTGACCCTCGGTGTCAACGTAGTTGGATTTAAAAAAAAAGAAGTTTTTTTTGTGAAAACATGAATTTTCAACACTAAAAAAGGAATTGTTAGGAAGAAAATTAATTTTTAACCAAATAGATGCATTAACAACTAAATAGTTTAACTTTCTAGCAAAATACGTGAACATTTATGAAAAATCTTAACTTTATCCAAATAATTGAACTTTCAAGCCGAACGAATAATTTTTTGAAAGGCACATTTTCAAGAAAACTGTTAATTTTTAAACAAGAAAGATTATTTTTGAAACATAAACTAGATGAAATTTCAACAAACTAATTGAATTTTGAACAAAATAGATGAATTTGTAACCTAAAAAGATGCATTTTCGATCAAATAGTCGATTTTTCAAACAAAAAAGTATTATATTCAACAAAAACCAGGTGCATTGTCAGTAAAATAGTTGAATTTTCAAGACAAAAAGACGAATATGCCAAAAGAAAATCGACTTTTTAGCAAGACAGATAAATTTTCAAACAAGAAAAATGACTTGCCTACAATAAAGGATGAATTTTCTATCCAAAATGGCGAATACTCTACAAAATAGTTGAATTTTCGATAAAAAAGATAACTTAAGCAAAATAGTTGAATTTTTAATTAAAAATGTTCAATTTACAATCCAAAATGGGATCGATAAATTTTCAGGCTAAAAGATTGATAGGCTCTTCAAAGTTAATGTTGTAATTGACTTTAGGATTTCTTTACCATTTAGATAAAGTTTCGACGAAAGATATATGAAGTTTAAAAAAAAAAGTTAATTTTCCACCAAATTGTTGAGTTTTCAAGTAAAAAATACGAATTTTCTACAAAATAGCTGAATTTTCAACCCGAAATGTGGGATTTTTAGCAAAAAAGTTCTTTTATATTCCCGAAGGATTACTTTTTTAACCAAAAGGATGAGTTTTCCATCGTAAAAGATAAATTTTCTATCCAAAAGGACAAAAATTAAATAAATTTATTATTTTATTATTGAAGAGCTGTTTTTTCATTATACTAAAAGATCATTTTCAAAGATTTTGAAGTTTTTCATAGATTTAAAACATGAAAAATGCAATTTAAAATAATTGGGGATGCCAACTAAGTGAACCCCTTTTCGTTTTTTCTCCACTCTACTCAAAAAATAATAAAATAAAATATTTTTAAATCATGAAAGTATAGCTCATAAGAACCATTTTCTTGTATAGTTTCCTCCAAATTTTCTATTTTGAATTCTACCACAGTCGAAAATATTGTTTCTTTCTCTTGTACACTTCATTTTATATTTGTATTGCATGTCAAATTGAAAACTTTGTACACAAACTATATATACTCGGAATTTTACAAACTTGTAGACTCCAAATATCTTACATATTTTTAAAACGCACATTGTAAAACTATATGGTTTAATTTCGTAATTTTGGCCTGTTGATGAAAAAAGGCTACCTACTGGGGAAGTTCAGTTTGTGGTGTATGGTCATAGATTTCGTCAACGATAAAGCTTTCCGTAGTATAACCAGTAAAATTGTCACTGGTTCAATCAGTATTTTGAACTATCACTGGTGGTTTTCCAACCAGAGATTTCCCGTCTTTGACTATAACGTCTCTTGTAAGGACGGGCCATCCCACAGTTAGGCGCAATATATTATATCCAATTATTTTGCAGTCCGATTCTCATTTGTTTGGTTTTTTTTACAGTGAAGTGCAGTTTTCAAAAGATGATTTTGCCGAGTTTTGCTCAGGATTTATGAATAATAAGTGTCATACTTAACTAGCTGTCGGATGACATTGCGTGCAAACAGATGACTACTGGTACTGAGTAAGCAGTGAACCGTACAGATTAAACCAGTGACTGAATTCCACTAAATGAACCAGTGAAATCTCACTGATTATCAGTGGAACACTTTCTGGTCGTTGAAACCAGTGGAATTTCACTGGAAATCAGTGACATTTCACGAGAGTTCATGTGAATATTAATAAATTCACAATACTCACCATAAGCTTCTATAGGAACTTTACAATCATTTTCATAATTTTTCTGGCTACTTTACATATAGTTTCGTTATACTCTCGGTTATACTTCAAGATATTTTTAATAAATTTCAGGTAATTTTCAAGAACTCAATTTCCTAAGTTAGCAAACACGTCTCTCTATGTTATTCTCTACAGTAAGTCTTAATCGAAAGTCAAAGTTTCTTTTTTCTAGGACTACACTACTGAATATATTGTTTCTTGATTCAGATACTTTCAAATATTAAACAGAAACATTAAGCTATAGACCCAGGGTCTTTCTCTAGTGGTCGGTTACTTTCACCGTTCTCAAAAATTCGATTCTCGGTCAACCGAAAACTTATTATCTTGCTACAATGATCTATTTTACCAATAATTCTTTTTGATATAGATTCAACTGTTCAGAAATAAACTTTTGTTGCACAACTTCGTGAATTTTTTAAATTTTCATACAAAAATTATATGTATTTTTTTTTATGAGCATGTAAAAAATAAAATAAAGAATAATTAATTTTAATTAAAAAGTTATATCTTGGCATGCCCGTACAAGCAAGTTTACTTGAAAATAAAAAACCTTCTTAAAACCTAAATTACTGAGATGGTGGATTTAAATTAGTGAGAAATTTATTTTATAAATTTGTAAAAATAGTTATTTTTTGTCTCCCTCTTTTTTAAACTGTCATATATCTGTTACTCGAGCCCCTTTTTCAAGTCTCCCTTTAAAAAATACGAGTGTTAGTGACTGGTAACATTTTTCGAATTTGAATTTTGTAGTACCGAATTTTTTGCCGTATTTTAATTTTGTAGTCTGGTATCTACTTACAAAAATTGCTCACATCTCGAATCCTTTTCCAGCTCTCTCTTCCAAAAAATACTCTTTAGTGAGTGGTCACAGAAGAGTGATCTGTCGGGGCCCGGTCGATACTACACATATCGAATCTATACATTATAAGAACTCTACACATTAAGCGAAAACGTTAAGTCTACACATTTCAGTTTCGACGATTAACTCTACAATTTTTTATAAACGAATTATTTAGAACTGTACAAATTAACTCTGCACATTAAAGTCTACACGCAAAACCCTGCACATTTAACGCTTTAAACTCGAAAATTCTAAGCCCGAACATTAAAGTCTACACAAATAAACTCTCCACATTAAAACTCTACACATTAAACTCTACGCATTAATAGTGTCACGAGACAAATTTTCTCGATAAAATGGCCGAAACATTAAATTGGGCACATTAATGTCTATTTTCTTGTTGCGCTCGATATTTTTGGAAACATTAATTGATTTTAATAGTTCTCATAAAATTTCATTTTCGAATATTGAAGCGGACATGCTCGAGAGTATTTAAGTCCTGAAACAAATTTACTTCAACTGGCCCCGCAAAAGACTTATTTAAATAGAGCCTAGAGCGCGCGACTGTTGGTTCTCGCGTCGCGCGCTGGATGGTATATTTATCTCGCGCTTCGCGCTCGAAAATGCATGTACCTCGCGCTACGCGCTCGATCTTTTTATTTACACCACATTTGTGCGCAAGGGTTTTAAAATTAAAGTTCAAAGCATCGAAAACTGTCATTTTGTGATTGTAAATTCTCTTTTGTTAAAGCTCCTTCGGCTTTAACGAACACATTCTCATGATGTATCTCATGCTTCGTACTTGATTTGGACGAAAATGCGAACTCTTCTACATTATGTTCAACTGTAATATATTAAATGTATATTATATTTATTTCTGCCCCTCGGGTTTGCACTGTACAAAATAATGTACAAATTTTATTTTTCAAGATTATTTTAATATTTGTTTCTTATTTTGCATTAAATTTTAATCTTGACCACTCTGAAAAATGTATATTATTTCAATAAATTTATATTATTGCCATTTATAAAATGTATTAGTATTGGAACAAAAGAATTTTACTGTATTCTTTTTAACATTAAAAAATGTGCATTCTATCACAATAAAAATTATTATTAACAATTTTACTGAAAGTTGAGTCGTTTTTCCATTAATTTAGTTTTTTTCATTCAATTTGGATTTAATTTAGGGAAAAAATGTTTTCAAATAAAATATTATTTTCTCTTGTGTCGTACTTCCAAAAAGTCTCTTTTTTTACTTTTAATATATTTTTATAATCAGAGTTTATAACAAACTTGTAAATATTTTTTGGTTAAGCTACTTTTGTCTTTTAATTCTTCTCACATCTTGTGTCGTTTTCCAAGAATTTACTGCTTAAATTTGTAATTTTATTTTTTACAATTGAATGAAAATCTACTCTCCTATCTAAAAATGATTAATAACAAATGTATAGATCTTTTTGGGTGAAGAACTTTAGTCTGTTAATTTTAGTCGGTACCTTGTGTCGCTTTCCGAAAAATATAATGTTATTTCGGTAATGTTATTTTTCACAATTGAAGCAAAATTTATGTTTTCTATCAACAATTATTCATGCCAAATTTGAATGAGTTTTCGCTATTTTTTGGAAGAGAAACGTGTGTCAACTATTCGACAAAATTAAAAAAGTTGTTATGACATATGACATATCAAACATGTAAACCTGATTTCTCTTTTACTTCATTAAGCACATTCTAGTTTGCAATCAAGTTCATGAAAGGGGACCTACAGCTTTAATTGGGATTCGAACTACTAAAAATACGGTAAAGGTCTATAGGAAAAATTTCAAAGGTCAGCGATCCAACCGGGGAATTCTAAAATAAAAACCGAGGGCCACCGAGGCTACCATCTATTATTATATAAGTATTATTCATAGGCATCATTCCTAATTAATCTTTAGCTGCATAAAACAATATCAAAGTGGTGTATTCACAAAAAAATAAAAAGGTGATTTTTTTGCAGACGATTTGCTTGTAAAGTTATAAATCATAATTAAACTTATTATTATTTATAATAAACTGATAAAAATAATATTTTCTATAAGCTTAGCGCGTATACTTCAATTGTTGAATGTGTACAATTTAATGTGCACAGTTTCAATGTGTAGACTTATCAGATAACGAAATTTACAATTCAAAAGAATTAATGTGCAGAGTTATTATGTGTAGACTTGAATGTGTAGACTTTAATGTGTAGACTTCATGTGTAGACTCTTATGTGGTGAATTAAATGTGTATAGTTGACCACCTTCATTTAATCTGTACACGCAATGTGTAGAGTTGCACAATGTGTAGATTCGATATGTGTAGTATCAATACCCAGCCGATCTGTCACATCGCGAACCACTTTTCCAAGTCTCCCTTTAAAAAATACGCAAAATATTGTGCTTTGACGAAACTCAATACCCGACCTACTTAAAACATATTTCTCTTATTGTAATTCTTTTCGTGCAAGTATTATTCAAAAATTGATTTTCTTGAATATTTTTTTAAAACAGTTTTTTAAGGAACACAATTCTTTTTGGTTTCAAAAATGTACTTTCAAGAATCTAATGATACAGAAAACTCATTTTGGATAAAAATGCATTTGTACAGTTTTTTCATCAGGATAGCAGTACTGTAGTTGAGCTATTTGTCATAAGTATACGATACACGTAATCGCGACTGGTGAATTTGTCTTTCGGGCAAGAAGGCGGGTTCGCGTTGCCAGACGGCGCGGAACGTGCATTTGAATTCTAATGCATTTGGATAATTTACCCAGCAAATCGCTACATAACAATGGGTTTTCAACTTTCCTTATCGCCTTCGATCCGGCAACTCGTATTCGCTATAGGGCCTCTAGGCATATAGTATATACCTTGTCCTATCTCACTTCCATCTCTTCAGTTTCGACGTTTTTCTCTCTCTCACAAGTTGGAATCAGATCCACCAACTATGTACCAAGCAGACAATGTTCGGTCCACTACTGGCCACAACTGGCTACGACTAAACCACTAAACGCTCAACGCAAAACACGAACTGGAGAAAGTCCAGATTCGATCTAGAGTCTGGACAGGTCAACTATGACCCCGAACGGCAGCAGTTATGTGATTTCAGAATTTTACTCGAAACAAAAATCAGAGTACTGCCACTGATTTTATCTTGACTGAGGAATTATATACAGCTCGTTTCATTGAAATTGTAAAAGTGAAATTAATTTAGGCAAAAAGGATTACATTTTAAAAATGTCGAGAGCTGCAAAAAAATTATTAAAACAAATAGATCGCGTCATATCCTAAGCAAAGATGAGTAGCATATAATTGTAAGTATTATTGAGTTACATTAAAATATGTATTAAAAATTATGTACACAAAATACTTTTTACTATTCGAATGCGTTCAATTACTAACTGTGAAATATTAGTATTTCAAAATGAACACGGAAAAAAATTTGACTGACAGAATTTTTTTTTTGTATTATGAAAACCGAACACCAATCGTTTCTCAAATCATAGAAACAAAAGTTTCCTATATTTAAGAAAACAGAATATCCACTTATAAGGTGTAGATCTGTCTCAAATAAAAACACAAAATTCTTTATCTTAGTTATGTTTTGTCCGTGAGTGAATTAATGCACTGCTATCGATAGACAGCTTATATTATTTTTTTCCCGTGAAATAGTCTTAACTCACAATTTCCATCAAAATGTTATTTAACTTTGTATACTTTGACATTAACTTTGAAATTAAATTCGAAGTTGAACTACTTATACAATAGAAATATCACTGCAAATGTCTAAATATTGATTAAACTTATTATAACATCTAACTATTTATCAATCACTTCTTCCTATGAATCGACAATATTTTATAATTGTTGAAGCAGAACTTAATTAACAAATGCATTATTTGGACATTTTTTAGTATTTAAACTTTGTACTTTTGACGTAATCAACTATTAGAAACAAATTTGACGACTTATTTTAAACAATTCGATAACGATCCACTATTTTTATTATTATTATTATTTTATTAACGCACCGGTAACGGCAAAAAACTTCTCTGCCAGTGCATTATTAATTAACGTTATTGCACATTATTACATTTTAATTACATTCTTTATTACATTGGAAAGGATTTTGACCAACAACGTTGCTGTGAGCGGTTAAAGGGGTGCTTTTCCGCCCGAACAAGACGTTGGAAAGGGGTAGAGGTTTGACAAACATTTTTGTGACCGGCCCAATTGATGCCTTTCCGACCACACGAGACCTGGGAAAAAGGGAAGGAGTTTGACCGAAATTATTTCTGTGACCAGTCAAAGCGATGCTTTCCCGCCCCCACGAGACGTTGGAAAGGTTTTTTTTGTAAAGTTATTAATAAGTTTATTATTGTTTATAATATTAAATTGACCTGAACATGAAGTCGTTCTCCTTGCATGGAAATGTTTTATCCTTGATTTTTCTAGATATTAATTTTGTACTTTAAATTAAAATGATTAAATTTTAAAAATCATGATATAAAATTAAAAAAATAATTTTTTTAATGACTTAGTTACAAGATGTAGATTTAGGAATACTTTAATTTTAAACTAAGTTTGAAATTGTTTTATTTTTAAGCTTCAAGTTTTAATTTATTTATTTTGAAAGATTTTGATTAAAGATTATCAAAGTTCAAACTTTTTTTATGATAATTTAAACTTAGAAGGTACACAGTATTTACAATTTCAATGACATAAATAACATTTTTTATTAAAAACGTCCATCCAATATCTTTCAATGTCACGTGATATACTATACATGATATGAAACTTAATAATAAAATGTACCATATTAAAAAATATTATAATTTCAATTTGAAATGATAAAAAATTTCAAATTTCACAGTATTGTATTGTTACTTTTGTTTTCAAATAATGTCTAATCTTCAAGTTCTTCTAGGGAATCGGCATTGATATTTGATAATAGTTCATTAAGAACACATTTTGGATAAACAATGGAGGTTAAAATTCAATTTTAATCTTTAAATTAAGAGTTCTTTTTTTACTTCAAGGAAGCTTATATTTTTTGCTTTGAATACCTTTGGGTTAGAAAATCAACATTTTATTATTCATTCGTAAAAGTATAAGTATTTAGTATGTTCTAAACGGATACTATGTTTCATCCACAATTTATCACTCTTTTAGTATCAATTGTATCAATTAAGGATTATTAATTACTTAAAAAAATATTTGAGAGTCGGAAACTGGAAATCACCAGAAATTTTTTTAGAGGCCACCCTGAAATATTTTAGATCTATATTGAGAATACTGATAATAACAAACAATAATTTTTAATTTAGAGTTATAATAATTTAACAATTTTAAAATCAAATTATGCGATATGAATAATAGTTTCAAATTCAAAGATTAAAAATGTTAAACAATTTCACTATTGAATATTCAAAAATTGCAAAATTTAATTCAGGTTTTCAATTCTTCAAAATAATGAATATTAAATTGAAAGACTTGACAGCTGCAAAATTTTCCACTCAAAGAATTTAGAGTAAATAATTTAGAATTAAATGTCTCCAGAATTAATTCAGAGCAGTGAAAAATTATAAAAATAATTTGTCAAATTCAAGCTTTAAAAATAAGAGGGTAGCCACTGATAAATAGGCTTTCAAAAGGGGAATTCAATGCAAATTTTCGAATTGAAAGGCTTTAAATTGTGCAATCTCCAAAAATGGAATCATATATATCTGATTTTGTATTATATATTTTTAATTTTCCATGTAATATCTTCAAATTTCCCTAATACAGTTGAAGATTTAAAAAAAATTAATCATCAAAAAGTTAAACATGATTGGAATATTTCAAGAATGAGTAATACTTGAAAATAAATTATTGAAAATTAAACGATTTGAAACTAATATGTTTACAATTTACTTGTTACATTACATTTTTCATTACATTTTTCGTTACATTTTTCATTTTTCTCTTTCGAAATTTTTAATTTCGTAATCAGAATTTAAATCGATGAATTTAAATAATAACAATTAGCAATTTGAACATTTTTAATTTTTGAACAATTTAAATTTACGTAAAATAATTAAAATTTTAAATGGTTTGAGTATAAAAAAATTTTAATATCAAAATTCTTGAGGGGTAGTATTTTTTCAATTTTAAATTTATTTGTAATATTTTGCGCTTAAAATTATTTCGTAGTTTTTTTTTGTCAAAATTATTTAATTTTGAAGATTTATAATTGCACATTTTTCCATTTTGATCGGTGAAAATGACAATGAATTTATTTTTCGATCTTAAAAAATGGCATCATCAATTTTAATGTTAAATAATACATGCTTTAATGTAATACCAATTTTCGAATCTTAAATAATAAAACATTCTATTTAGTTCTGATTTTAACATAGTCAAATCTTCATCCCTTTGAATTCAAAATTATTTTAATTTTAAAATGTTCAATTTTAAATGCTTTTGATTACAAATAATACAGTTTGAATTGCGTTGAATTTAAAATGATCCAGTTTTTAAAAATATAATCGGAAAATTCTCCATTTTTGACGTTTTGAAATAGTCCTTTTTTCTCAATTTTAATCTGAAATCATAGAATTTCGGAATTCTTCAATTCAAAATAAGACTGTTCAATTTTTCAATTTTGAGCGCTTCTGATTAAAAACTTTTTTACTGCAAATATTTTCAATTGCCAATTATTTAATTTTAAGCGCTTTTATTTAGAACTTATATAAGTCTAATTCCTCTTCACTCCATTCACAATATTGCCCTTTTTCGAAATTTTACCTAATGTTAAATACTTTGAATTGGAACTTTTTCAATTCAAAATAATTCAATATATATTTTTTTATTTCAAACACTTTCAGTTAAAGAATTGTTCATTATAAAACTCTTTAAATTTAAAAAGTTGTTTAATAATAAACTTACTTACTTTGTTGAAAATTCTCTCTTTTAAATCAATTTTTGAACTGTAAATTTAACTATTCGATTTTTTTCAGAAATCGATCGTTTTTAGTTACAAATCAACTGCCTTCTTAAAAATTCGTATTTTTAGCTTGTAAATTAATCTTTTTGGTATTAAAAAGTCCTATTCTTGTAGTGAAAAAATTTTGGATTGAAAATTCAACCATCTTCTAAAAAATTTGTCTTTTTGGCTTAAAGATTCTACTATTTCATTTAGATATACCTGTTTCTTTAATTTTGTTGAAAATTCGTCCGTCTGAATTCATCTTTTTGTTTAGATTCCACTATTTTATGTTTGAAGTAAAAATATTTTTATTTGTTTGAAATATAAACTATTACATTTATCGTCCCAAATTAATCTTTTTTTTCGTGAAAAGTCAAGTACTGACTTAAAAGTTGAGCTTCATTTTTAAAAATTTATTTTTGTTCTTGTATTATATATTATTTCAGTTAAAAATTTAATTATTTGGTGAAAAGTTCAAATATTCGGTTGAAAAACGAACTATTTTCTTGTAAATTATCTCCTGGGATGGAATAGAACTCCTTTGGGGTTGAAAATTCAACTATTTTGTTTCAAACGCAATTGTTGAGTCTAAAATCAATTTGTTTATTTGAAAATTCAATAATTTGTTTGAAAATTCAACTATTTGTGTGAAAAAACATCATTCTTGGTCATTTCTGAAACATTCGACCCACAAAAATATTTAGTTAAAACTTTATTCACATGTCTAAATGAATATTTTTGATTATATTTGTCTATTTTTGATCTAACATTAAAATATTTTTTCTTTGTTTGAAATATCAATTATTATATTTTTCCTTAAAAATTCATCTTTTTTTGCTGGACAGTCGAGTACTTGGTTGGAAGTTAAGCTTCTTTGTTACTGTCTTCTAAACAATTCATATTTGACTTAAAAATTCAACTGTTTGGTTGCAATCGTAATTCTGTATAAACTTTTTAATTTTGCATTTTCTTTTCTTATGCATGTAATTGGATAGAAATGACTGCGTGTTATAGTTGTTTACTTTCGTGGACTTTTGACATTTGATCGTGTTTATTTATCTCAGGAGTAAGTAAACTTTTTCCTGATGAATTTGCCTTTACATAATAGAATCTGCAAACCACAAGAGGTCGTAAGAGGTTCAACGATTCGATTTAGAGTTCGTATACGTGTACAATTAAACATAGCGCCAGTAATTTGATTGCGATGGGAAATCAGTGCAAAGCTTAATTAACGTTCATCGTATTTTTCGCAACGTTTTTCGCCTTACTAAGAGAAAGGTATACATCTAAAATTGATCTTATCACACGAGTTGTTATCTAATCCTTGATCTATGTTTGAGTTCAACTTTTCAGTAGCAAAACTAAACACTGTTCGAGATATTAATCATTGATCATGAACATTGAAATGTTATCTGCATTGTTACTGCGGCAATCATCAAAAATTTCTAAAAAAAAGTTCAGAGAACATGTTGCGTTATAAATTACACTCTTATCCCTATCTTATCATCCTTGAAAAGTCATTAATGAAAATGATATTTCACTTAAAAAATCAATAAATACCAAGCAATTTTATTTGATAATAATCTAGATAAAAAATTGCTGCAATGAAATTAATAACATATGCATATGCTTATGAAGAAAATTGCCATGATTTATACAAAAGGTTACTTGTAATAAAATGAAGCAACACTCATAATCTTAATCTATTTTTATTATGAAATAATCTCTAAAAATTGAAATTTTTTTAGATTAATAATTGTTTTATCATGTTTATTTAGCATCGCATTATTAATTTGGCTTAAGATAAACGCAATGGCAATCGTCTGCTTTTTATTTTATTTTAATTCAGTGAAATTTCCTTTGATTCTATAAAATGCTCAAGATAAATGGGTTTTTTTATCATTTAATGTTAATTTAAATATATTTTTTAATAATATATTCAAATGGTAAGCAAATTTCACGATTATGATTTGCTTTAAAAAATTATTTTTACAAAATATTCTTAAATATAATATCACCATCGGATACATAAAGTGATGAGTTAAAAAAATAGTTTAATTTGCAAGCAATGTTCTGAATCTTTGAGTAAAATGATAAATTTTCAACTGGAATATTTCAATTTTAAACTAGAAAGATGATTTTTCAACTAAAATGATGAATCTTTAAATGAAATAGACCAATTTTCATTTCAAAAATGTAAATTTTCAATCAAGAAAATTCATTAATAAAATTGTTTTTTTTTTACCAAATATATTAATTTTTAAACAGAAAAGTTACTTTTTAACCAAATAGTTTAATTTTATACCAAATTCGTGGATTTTCAAGCAAAAAAGACCAATTTTTTACCAAACAGTTGAATTTAATTTTCAGATAAATAATTTGATTTTTAACCAAAGACTGTAGTTTTCTACTAAACTGTTAAATTTTCAAGCAAAACAGGCGAGTTTTCTTTTAAATAGGTAATTGTTCAACAATAAAATTGAATTCTCAACAGCACATGTAATAGTTGATATTTCAAGCAAAAAAGACTTTAATTTGAAATAAAAAACAATAAAATTCAAACAAAAAGGATACATTTTTAAAACAAAATAGTTGAATCCTGAACGAAAACAGATTAATTTTGAACCAAATTAGATTAATTTTTAAGCAAGAAGATTAAATTTGTAACAAGAAAAAATGAATTTCAAAAGAAGGCATGAACTGTGGCATGAACTCATTTTTCAATAAAAACTATAAAAGTTACATATTCAGTTAAAAAATTATATTTAACCTCCAACCCCATATCCTAAATATAACGTTTAAGAAAAAAATTACATTTTCATCCAAAAAATAACTTTTAACAAAAGGGTTAAACATTCAACCAAATAGATGAATTTTTAATAAAAGAAATGATCAACCAAATAGATGAATCTTTAATAAAAAAATGGGATTTTTATCAAATTAATTCAACTTTCCACCAAGTAGTTGAATGTTTGACAAAAAAAGATTACTTCAAAACGTACTTAACCCTTCACAACAGAAGTTTTTACGGACAACGAAATACTTCGTTAAAGAGAACTATTTAGTTAAAAATTGAACTTTTTTTAATGAAAATCTAACTTTTTGGTAGAAAATGAATTTTTTTGGTAAAAAATCATATTTTTTGGTATAAAATTCATCCATTTTCTCAAAATGTAATTATTTTGTTGTAAATTCACTTTTTTTGAAATTTAAAATCTTGATTAAAAATTCACCTTTTTAGTTAAATATTTAACTATTAGGTTAAAAATTCTTTTTATTTGGTTAAAATCTTTTTCTGAAAATTAACTGATAAAAAAATTTTTCATTTTAGTTCAAAATTTGTGGTTTGTAATATATTTTTTTGGTCGAAAATTAATCTTTATGGTAGAAAATACATATTTTTTCTTTAAATACAATTATTAGGTTAAAAATTAGACAATTTTGATGAAAATTGTACGTTTTAGTAGAAAATTTGTTAGAAAATCATCTTTTTGGGTTGAAAAGTCAATCATTTTGTAAATAGTTTGTCCTTTCGGCTTAAAAATTAAACCTTTTTGTTAGAAGTTAATATTTTTGTTAAAATTTCATTTTTTTTGGTAGAACATTGACTTTCTTGCTAAAAAATTTACCTTTTTGGTTAAAAATATAACTATTCAGTTAAAAATGCATCTTTTTCATTTTCAGAAAATTAACCTTCTTGATTAAAATCATATTTTTTGGCCGAAAATTTATGTTCTTGGTTGAAAATCCATCGTTTCTGTTTAAAATGCAACTGTCTGGTTAAGCATTCAACAATTTTGTAGAAAATTAAACTATTATTTTTTGTTAAAAATTCATATACAGAAAATTAACCATTTGGTAAAAAGTTCATAGTTTTTTAGTTAAAAATTCAACTACTTAGTTGAAACTTAAACCAATTTGTTAAAAATTCATATTTGTTGAAGAATTACCTCTTAGTTTAAAATTGAACTTTTTTCTTGCAAATTATTGTTATTTTTACTTAAAGATTATTTTTTATTCAAAAATTGCACAATTCTATTTTGTTTCGAAATATATACTTTATAAGTTGAAATTTCACTATTTGGAAGAAAATCCATGTATTTTGTTAAAAACTCGTCTATTTGTTTAGAAAAATAATCTCGTTTGTTGAAAATTTATTATATTATGTTTAATTAATATCTTAGAAATTTGAAGTGTTTTCTATTGCATTCAATGTGATATGCAAATTAATTTTATTTAAAAGAATTTTCTCGTCCATTACTACTTCAAGCATCTCGTACGAGCAAAAAAGTCTTTCCACCGTGGTAAAGTGCGTTTTTGCTACAACGGTTTAGTGAGGAGTCCTAATGAAAATTCTAAATTTTCTAGAATTCACTTCGACGTGCCTTGGAAATAATCTCGAAAAAGTCCTAAAAATTATGTTTGTGTAGGCTTACTTGCCCCATTACACTTTACAGCAAAAATGTTGAAAAAGCAAAATTTTTGTCAAAAAAGAGGCTTAAAACCCTAATTATGAAGTTTGTATCTGTACTTTGGATCCTGTTAATTTACGAAAAAATGTTCTGGATTTGAATTCAAGTATATTCAATTTTGTGTAATTGTGGAAAAAATAATAACCTAACCCTAATAGGTCATAAGTTATTGTCTCTTGAAGTTGACCACTTTTGACCTATTTTTTAGGGCATATTACTTGTGTTTAATTTTTTCAATTGTGTACATATTTTCTGAATTTTCTTTGTAAAAATGACTTCCAGAATATCTGTTGTTGAAAGTGAATCAAGAAAAATTATAATTGACCTCTTTTACATTTTTTACTCCTTATTTATAGAAACTATTATTGAATAAATATAAAATGTAAATTAAAAATATATAATGATCATAATTATGAATAATTTTCTTCGAACCATACATTTATATAATCATAATCATCCTGCAGAAGAAACCACTAGAAAAAAGCACCTGATACTCTACCTCCGCTCTCTTGCGAAAATGGGTTAATTTTACAATTAATAATTATAATTTATCAGGCAATCATTCAATCAATTATTCAATTATTTGAATCGCTTTTTCATGTATTGCCTCATTACGTAAATAATTCGTTTACATATTCTTTTGTTCTCATCAATTAAAAATAATTGTTACTTCTGCGTCAATTGGTTTATTAAGTTTTGGCTTCGTAGTCGTTTCTAGAAAATTTGAAATTTTTATCATTACCCCTCAATAAACCGTTTAAACAATTATCTGACGTCAGATAATTTTTATTCGTCTTCCGTTAAAATTGATCGCACTTGCAATAATATTATAGCTTTCAATTGTTTGCAACAATTTTATCCAACTTCAGATAAAAAATATCTCTGGGATTTACCATGAATGTTTCACTTATAATTTTAATAACTGGCTTGATGTCCAAGAACTTCTGGATGTGAAAGAGGTAGTTTTATTTTGATTCTATTATCGCTGAACTTTACACTTAGTGTTATACTCAATAATTAAGGTGTAACAATAATTTTGAGAAAATTGTACTAAATATAAGTTCTTTTCTCCTTGAATGAAAATTCGTTTAACGATACAATTTTTCATCAAATTTAAATCTGGGTTGTTTGAGTATAAATGTGAGTATCGAGATTGTTTACTTTTATGAAGTATGAACTTGGTCGTGACTTTGAACGAAAGCTGTAAACGTGTGCGAAACTTTTCAATCAGTCGAATCACCCTAAAGGCACAGTTAATCTACAGTTCGTTACTCTGATAACACGCACGTTTAAGAAAATTGCACAGTTCGCAGTTCAGGTGAGCATCATTGCCTGAATTTTATTATGTTATTACTATAAAATCATCTTTTTCAGTCTGGAAATTATCTTAAATTAGTCTTCAATTTAGAGCTCAAGTGCGAGATAATTTAAAAAAATGAGTCATGCGTGATGTTGGTTGAAGTCAAGTATAAACTGATTTTTCAGAGGTACATATTTTCAATTCTTAGGTGGTTAAGAGTGTTCAATTTCCTGAAATAAATTGATGGACTCAAATAATTGCAATATGTGCTATCCCATCAAAATAATATATCCTATAAATATATTAATTTCAATTGATTTACATATTTCAAGTCAAACAGAAAACAAAAATTAATCGTATACAATATATTGAATTAAAATTACATTATCAAGATTCTTTATGATAGGATTAATTTAGCAAGTAATTAACATAATCTCTATCACGCCATTTAGTTTTTTAAATATTATTTACAGAAGCGGACTGGGATTTAATATTATTTTAAATATTTCAAGAGATTAAAAAAACACGTATTGTAAAGGGATTTTCAAAGAACTTCTGAACTTTATAAGTATTTTAAAGGATTTCATAGGATTATAAAGGTCTTGGGGACTTTAAAAAAGTCTACGGATTTTTATGGTATTTCACTAGATATCAATAATTTCTACACAATTTATAATATTTATATAATTTTAAAGAGTTTCACAAGAATGATAGTTTTGGCAGTGAATTTCAAAAAACTTTCAACATTTCTAAACATTTCAAAGAATTTTAAATATTTTAGGGTATTTTAAAAGAAAATTTAACTATCTCCGTTAAAGGTACATCATTTGAATAAAAAATTCATCTCTGGCTTCATTTGAAAAAAATGTTTTTTGCATTCGATTTTGCGTATTTAATTACTAAGAAACTATTATAAGATTATATGGTAAGTTTTGGTTAACATTTTGTCCTGTACATTTTTTTTATTGAATTTGGTTGTTTGTCACTCCGCGAATATGCCAAAATGAAAATGAAAAGCATCAGAGTTGATTTTTTGGAATGATCAGGTTTGTGTCTGTAATTAATATATAATAACAAAATTTGGGTGATAAAAAATATTTTATTTTGGTAGTGTAATATTTTATTACGGCTCACAATTAAAGGTTGAGTAGAACAATTAAAAGTATTATACTTTTCAAAATACGAATAAACAAACTGTTATTAGTTAAAATTTATATTGAATCAATAAAATGTCATTATGATATCAAAAATATGCCAATAATATACAGTTTTTAATTATTTGTGCAGAATGGTTTCATTTTAATTAAATACACAAATCGGCTTTTTTTCAAAAACCACTTTTCGTATTATTTCCATTTTCATCTTGAAATATTTGTGGGATGAGAAGCAAACACATTCAACAAAAAAATCTATTAAAAGATGTTGAACAGTATTTACCATACAATCTTATTGTAATTTCTGTATTCCTTAGTAATTAAATACAAAAATCAAGTTTTTAAAAATACACCCGACCGATTATTTTCATCTTCATCTTGATATATTCGTGAGATGACAGACAATGACATTCAATAAAAACATGTAACAAAAAAATTAACCAATATTTACCATATAATCAAAATTACAACATTTCATTTTTTGATACAATACTTTTTCTAACAAAAAATTAATAAATTTTTAATTTATTTTTAGTTAATATACAAGGTGATTTTTCAGAGTGATTAAATTTTTATTCATAACAATTTTTCATAGAGTGCCTATTTTTCGAGATTTTTGAAAGTTTTAAGTTAAAAAAATCAACCTATATAACGTAATAATAATTGTTTCCATCATTTTAGTAATGATATTTTTTGAAATTCTTTTCATTTACACAAATATATTATATTTTTAGACAATAATGACCGTTATACTTTGATATCGCAATCTTCAATTTTTATTTTCTCGGAACAGGATGGCTTTTCTTAATCACTCTTTTTGTCCTTAATTTAGGAATAATTCAGTTTGAGGCTGGACTTTTGTTTATCATTAAATAGTCATTCCGGAGTAAAAAATAATTTTTCGGTCTACTAAAAAATGTTAATTTTTTTGCTTATCTAGTTATATCTCGTGAATTATTGGATTACAAAATTAGTTCTAAACAACAATTTAATTAATTCACATCTTTTCAGTTATTTAGAGGCAACATGTCGGTTGAGAAAATGAAATCGTCGACAAAAACACAAGAGTCGGACACAAATACAATTTCTAGGAAACAAGAAACGACCGAAAACTCTGAGGTAATTGAGTAAAGAAAACTATTATTTTATTTAAAAACAGCATAATGAATATAATAACCTTATAAGGATTAATTAATAATATTTTAGTTATAGAATAATTAAGAAAACAATAAATTCTTTGTTTTAAAAAAACCTAGAGAGAAATATTATTCTTATATTTGCAGGATGAAAATTCAGAAAAGGAGATGGTACTTTCTAAGAATTCGGCAACAGTAATTGACATCGTCTCGAATATTTTAAATTCTGATGAAATTTCTGAAACGATTGAAATTATAGAAAAGTCTAGTAAGTAAAAATTGCTATATCCTATTCTTTTTATTAAAAAATTATTGAAATGCTTTGCAAATTGTTTTAATTCAGTAAGAATGCAATAATAATCCAATTAATCTCTCGCGGGATGGAGCGTGGAGGGGGATGAACCCAGAATGTAACATAACAATTGAAAAATAAGAATAACAAATATTTGAAATGCTTGGAACAATATGAATCTTAGTAATATTATTCTAGAAGTAAAGCATCTGAATAACTTTTTCTCCCTTGAAGAAATTTTCCCTTTCTCTCGTTTTTTTCTTTTAAATTTCAACTGAAATAATAGAATGTAAGAAGAAAATCTAATTATTTCGCGTTGAAAGTTATTTCTTTTTAATTGAAAAGTCTACTATTATCTTCTTGATACAGAATTTATCTCTTTTGTTCAAATTTTCTAACTAAAAATGTATCAAAAACTAAAAAAAAAGTATTTTTGGTTGTAAATTATCAGTATTCACTTGAAATTTCCACTAATCAATTTTTGATTAAGAATTAATCTTTTTTGGTTGAAGATTTAACTACAATACCTGGTTTAAAGTTAAACCAAATTTCTAAAACTTAAGTTTAATAGTTTCAGAATAAACTATTTTATTCAAAATCATTTTTATCTGTTAAAAAATAATTTTCTATACTAAAAACTTAACTATTCTATTTTTGATTTAAAATCAATAGTTTTTAGTTGTCACTTCAACTATTTAATTTTTCATTATATATTCGTCTTTTTTGTTCATTAAAATTTAACTAAACGCTTGGTTTAAAGCTATATAACACTGGTAAAAATGCATTATACTGGTTACCAACTGAACTATATTCTTGAAACCTAATATTTTTGTAATGAAAATTCATTTTTTAACTGAAAATTAACTATTCAAGTTCTGTTTCAAAATTATCGTTTTTAATTGAAATTACAAATCATAAATCTTGCATTGAGAATTCATTTTTTGAAAGATTTTTAACTACTTGGTTGAAAGTTAAAACAAATTAAAAAAAATATTCATTTCATCAGGTGAGACTGAACTATTTTGTTAAAAATTAATTTTATTTGTTCAAGACCCATCTCTTTGGTTCAAAGTGAAAAAAAAGTTTTTTGCGAAAAAGTAGTATTTTTTTCGTTGAGAATAATTTTTTCTGCTGAAAAAGGAATAATTCTATTATTGATTGAAAATTTATAAGTTTTAGTTTAAAATTCAACACCAATTTAGTTGAAAATTAAATTATTGTTTTGAGACATAGTTTGTTTTTTTGTAGCAAAACAATTTTTTTCTACTGCCAATTTAACTATTCCAGTTTTAGATGAAATTTGATTGTTTTGAGTTTTATTGCACTATTTGAGGTAAAAATTCAAATGTTTTTGTAGAAAACTCGTCATTTTAGGTTGAAAATTCTACTATTTTCGAGGATATATTTTCGAGTGAAAATATCAACTATTACGTACATTTCTCGTTGTAAACTATTTTTTTAAAATTGAAAATTCGCCTACTTGATTGAAAATAAAACTTCTTTCTTAAAATATAATTTTGCTGTTGTTGAAAATTCATCATTTTAATTAAAGTTCGAATATTTTCTTGAAGAATTAAATACTTTGGTCAAAAGTTCAACTACGTTCCGGAAAGTTTAACTGTTTTGTTGGACATACGTTTTTTCGAAAAGAAAAATAACCCTCTTGGATTGAAAATTAAACTTTTTTTCTAAAATAGTCTAAAATTAAAAGGTGTGGTTGAATATTCAATTATTTTGATAAAAAGTTATATTTTTTTTCTCGAAAACTTAACTGGTTTTTTGAAAAATGGTCTTCTCGGATTGGAATTTTCTATTTGTTGTTAGAAAATTTCTTGGCTAAAAATGCATCTTTCCGAGATTAATTGTCAACGGGTTTAAAAAACATTCGACCCTTCAACAATAAAACTTAACTTCTTCCTTTAAAAATTAGCTCTTTTGGTATAAAATTATTCTTTTTTCATTCAACAATCAACTATATTTTCTTAAAAATACACTATCTTTTGACATCAAATCTTAATCTGTGTTTAAAGCTAGTATTTCTGGCTGCGAGGCCTGTTAAATTATTATGCTTGAATGTTTGGTATTTTATTTTAGACGTTTATTAAATTAAATCGAAGAACGGCCCCTAACTGAATATTTGTAAAGAAATTTTTGATTCAATGTAAAATTTACATCAACAATTATTCTAACCGAAAATGTGCAAAGACACTTTTCCGACAAAAAATATCTTTTTTAAAAGAATGTCCATGTTTATTTATTTTGCAGTATCAGAAAAAGGTCAGAATTTGCACAAAGGGGAGGTTCAAACAAAGACTCAAAAAAGAAAAGCCAAATCGTGCCAAAAAATGGCGAAAAAGACAGTCAACGATTTTCGGACAGTAAAAAACATGTAAGTGTTACTTTTTTCATAAACAAGAATTTGAACAGTAAAAAGTATAAAATTTCGTTTATCCGGTTAAATCTTATTTCTTTCAGGCTGTCGGAGATGCGAAAGAACAATCAAGCGTTGGATAAAAAGCTATCATTAGAGAAAATTTGTCAACTGTTGGAAAAAATGGTTAGAAATATTAAAAAGTGAATTTTGAGTTTGCACAGCGTTAATCGATTGAATTTGATCTATTTCTTTGTTTGAGGAAACGCATTCATAATCATAAAAGTGAAATCAATAATAACTTAGATCAGTCGATTTGCAATATGTGATATTTTCAAATAAATTCCTCACTCGTTAATGTATGTTTTTAGAGTCTTCAGGATAGCGATACAGGAGACTTATCCTACATTTCCGCACTTCGAGAACTTGCATTGGAGAGGGATATCATAATGTGAGTAATTTATATTACATTTATTGTTTTATATATACTTATAGTGATTACTTTATTTTCATTTATTTTCATTATATTTACATTATTTACCTGTTTTATATATAGAATCTTAGATAATAAAAGTATGAATTAAAAAAAAAAATAGTTGAAATTTCAACTAAAAATAGAAATTTTGAATAAAAAATGGAATAACTGAATTCTTAGTTAAAAAATGTATGTTCAACTAATAAAAAACTAATTTTCAAGATTTTTCAACTAAAAATAATCAACTTTAAACAAGAGATAGTTGAACTTTCAGCCATGAAGGTTCAATTTCAGTGAATTTACAGTAAATTGGAATAGTTACATTGTAAGTTAAATAAATTTATTTGCTACTAAAAGAGTGATTTTTGAACTAAAATTATGAATCATCAACAAAAAAGTTAGTATTCAACAAAAGAATTAAACTTTTAACCAAGTAGTTGAAATATTATCAATCAAAAGTATGAAATTTCAACTGAAGTTATGAATTTTCTCCAAAAAAAACGATGAATTTTTAACAAAATAATTGATATTGATACTACAAAAGGTAAATAAAAAACGATAGATTAAAAAAACAGTTACATTTTTATTTAAAAATAAATGTTTATCTAAAAGAAAAGAATTTTCAACAGAATAGTTACGCTTTCAACCAGAGAAGAATTTTTGACCTAAATGATGAATCTTAAACCAAAAAAATTGATTATTAATAAAGGCGTTCAACTTTCAAGCAACTAACTTTATTTTCAACTAAGAATATGAATTTTCAATCAAAAATTAATCCAAAAAAAGTAATTTTCAAGAAAATAAATGAACTTTCAACTAAAGAACATACATTTTTAACTAAAAATGAAATGGATTTTTCTTAAATAATTAAATTTTGAACCGAAGTCGATTTCCAACTAAAAGATATCAATTCTCAGCAAATTATTTGAATTTCCCACTAAAAATACTAAATTTTCCATTAATACTGCAACAGTTCAAATTTCAGTTAAAAAATTATTTAAAACGAAAAAAAATTCAACTAAACGAATACATTTTAAACTAAAATGATTTATCTTTAACAAACAAAAAAATGCCATACTAACTGTAAAATTTTCAAGCTAAAAAGGTGAATTTTCTACAAAATAGCTGAATCTTTAACTCGCAAATATGAATCTTCAATAAAAGTTAATATTCAAACAAATAGTTGAATTTTCAAACCGTAAAGGTAAATTTTCATCATAACATCTGAACTCTCAACCAAATAGAATGTCATTCTGTAACAAAATTTTTGATTAGAAAAAGAATTCAATTTAAAAACAGAAATGAAGTATTTAACTTTAAAAATCAATTATTGTTGTTTTTAAATGAGTTTCTATAGATTTACCTAGTTCCAAATCTCACTTCTAGAAGAAATACAGCTGCTTAGCATCAACAAGGAATTAAAAAAAAAATTAATTACAAAATGGAAGAAAAATTCCAATTTTTCTATATTAATCTGTAAATCTGTATGCCTCTTTAAATTATTTTCTTTACCTTCGAAAAGTGTTTCTTTACATTTACATAGGTCAATTATTCTTTTTTTGTTTACTGATTAAATGCTTGTTATATTTGTTAGAAAAAAATTGCAAAAGCTTAAAAGGAAGTCTTACATGTCAGAAGGAGAAATTATTGCAAAAATGACGATCATGTCCTTCTATGGATTTGAAAAAATCTTAAAATTTCTTGGAATTTTCATCAAGCGCTTTCACAAAGAGGGAAAAAGTAAAATATAATTTGTCCCGAAGCTCAGCATTTGAAAGATTTCACTATCATAATGTGAGTAATTTACAGTAAATTTGGTATAAAATATAATTTACAGGATATCTTATTCCGCATTCATTAACTTCTCAATATCTATTCATTTTATTCCAGAAAAAAGGTAGAAACTTGAAGGGGGACAAAAGGAGAATTTCTTGCAAAAATTGCAATCAATTTGAAAAAGCCTTCAGATTCCTTCAGATTCCTTCATATTTATATAAACTTCTTAAACAAACCGATAACTTAGGAGTATATAATATAGTCCTTTAAATTGAGGTTTTTATAGAGTGTCAGTGAATCAAATAATTACGATTGTCCAATGGACCTTCAAAAATGTTATTTTCTCAAGGGAAAATATGGCTATTTCTTTGTCTGAAAATATTTTTCATTTCGTTTTTTTTTTCGTTAATTTATGTGTCGTGAAAAAATGTGGTGTCACCATAACAAAGTTTGAAAAGAAAGCATGTGTTTGGAAAAAGAATAGTGTAATTCGAGAAAATTAGTATGTAAGTCGTGAGAACGTGGATGTAGCTATAACAAAGTTAAAGCACAAAAATCATGTTTAATAAAATAATTATGTTGTTACTGTATAAAAATGTGATGTAAGTTCTAGAAAACTGTGAATGTCACCATAACAATGTTAAATAAAAATAAAACAAATGTAATTGTTGAAAAAATAATGGTGGAAAATACATGTATAGAGCAAGACGTGTATATAATTTTTTTTAATTGCATCACCGTGAAACTCGATTCCTTTTAATTTAAGAAATAACATTTTCTGAGGCTGCACGGAGAATATTTATTTGTTAAATTTTACTTAACAGACGCAGAAAAAAACATTCCTGCTATGTCCAGATACTGCGAAATGTCGTCATTACTTCTTGCATACATACATCCATAATACGTACATATACATATAGATACATGCATACATACATACATACATACATACATACATACATACATATAAACATACATATAAACAATAATTTATAAATATATAGTTGGTACTAGACCTGGATTACTTAAAAAATGTGAAAAAGTGACAAAAAATGACACCAATTGTTTTTCGATGGTTGCCGGGACTCTATGAAACGAAATTGAATGAATTCGAAATGCCATTGAATAATCTTTCAAATGGCACGGTTGGTTTTTTTTACATCACCAGCAGTTATTTTTTAAATCAAGATTTTACAAAAAACGAGGTTTTCGAAAATCGAAAAAGGATCATGGCTTGAATATGGCGCACCTACAAAAAATGTAAAATACACAAAAAACAAGC
>JAAAKG020141564.1:0-11826 GCA_010014905.2 Druon quercuslanigerum | reverse complement strand
TTTAATCTTCAAACCTTATGAAGTTAAATCGGTATGTTTTGTAATACAGTTTTTAATATGCTACAAAAACTATGTTTGCCTGAAAGAAACGTTTTTAATAGACATGAATCACTTCATTTTATTTATCAGAAGAAAGACATCTTTAAAATAAATAAATTAACACGTTATTGAACGAATTACTTAATTCGACTAATGACGTGTTTTTTTGGATCGACAATGCCAAACTCATTACATGAAACAAATATCTCTTTCAATTAATTAATATCGCTTTTAGGTATCACAATATTTCTTTGATTCAAAGGAACCAAAATATTTTATTCATGCATCGATAAAATGTTCATTTCAAATATAATTTGTTTATATCCAACAGCTCAAAATATTTAAAATAATGGAATATTAGGTTCTTAGTTACATATAGATATCAATTCCTCGCGTTAATTATCTTACATTCTCAGGCTATGACAAATATTTCTTTGTTTTAAAGAAATTGCACTGGAAGAAATGATTTCTTTGAATCAATGCAAGAATTTGTTTCTTGGTTTTCTTGATTTAAAGAAATGGAATCCAAGAAATGCATTTATTTTTATTCAAGAATTTTTTTTCAGTCTAAAGAAAAAAGTCCTAGATAAAAATTGCAGTATATCTAATTTTGTCTAAAATTACAAAAAAGTGTTGTGTAAAAGTATTCATTCGACGAAAAAAAGTTCTTAGATTTTTTGCGAAAAAAACTTACTTTTTAGTTATTTGCTGCGTAAAGAATTACCCATATTCTGAAACAAAGAACAATCTCCTAACCATAATAAATTGTAAATTTACATTTTTTTGACGCGTTTGGGCCTATTTTGGCTATTCTGACCTTTAAAAAATCCCGGGTTTGATGTATTTTTCAGTCGAAAATGTGAAATCAGGTTGTTTGAAATATATAGTTTTTTTTCTAGTTGTTGCAGGGGAAAGTGGATGTTCAAACATTTCTGTGACTTAATTTATAATGAATGAACAGTTAGTAATTTAACAACCATCAAATGTGTGTTTTGGTTTTGTTTTTAAACAATGTGTTTTAGGAAAGTTTATTATCAGTAATTAAATATGAATTAATTATGCAGTTATGCAATTTTTATCATTTTTTTTCAATTTGAAGGCACTATTAATGATAATTTCTCGTTTTTAATGGAGTTTTTGGCAAATGCTTCATTTTATTTCATTTTTTCCGTTGAAGTGCCTGAAAATGGTGTGAATATATGTAATTAATGTCCTTGACTATTGCGCATTTTTTTATGTTTACTTCCTAGAAAATGAAATTTTCAGCCTATTTTTGGAGGTGAATCCAAAAGCAAACCTAAAAGAGTCAAAGACAGATGTTTTCTCCGTTTCTCTTATAGTTTAGATATTGTTCCTTTTTGAAAATTAGGTTTAATATACCTACTTTTATTTATCTGTGGGCCGCTTGCATATCTATCCGATTAACATACAAAAATAACTAACAGCAGTGATTTTCGCAAAAAATGAAAAAATATTTTTTTTTTGAAATGAAAGTAAAAGCCCAAACTAATAATATAAAAGAAAAGTTCGCCTCTTTTCAAAAAATTATAATTTCAA
This sequence comes from Druon quercuslanigerum, assembly GCA_010014905.2. Classification (NCBI taxonomy): domain Eukaryota; kingdom Metazoa; phylum Arthropoda; class Insecta; order Hymenoptera; family Cynipidae; genus Druon; species Druon quercuslanigerum. The sequence goes on along the minus strand of JAAAKG020141564.1, from coordinate 10,230 downwards.
TTCATTTTTTTTTCTAATTTTGTTAAATCTTGTCCCTTTCTTTCCTACAACTTTTATCAACAATGTTAATAAAAACTTGGGTTGTGTACGCCGAGCGTCCTGCCACTATTGTTAAAACATCGGACCGATCATGCCTGTACCATGAATGTGGTACAGGCTAACCAAGCAGCTTTATTTTGACTGCAGAGTCTGCACTCTGCAGATATGCACCGACGCCCGGCGCAATCAGTTCGTGTGTCGCGTTTCAATTACATCTTTTTATGTTATAATATTTTCTTGGCATTAAGATGATATATTTTATTGGAATAATGAATTTTAAATATATATGAGAAAGAACAAATAAAAATTCAATGAGATAATCCAATAAATAAATGAAATGGAATAAACACACTTTTTATCATTTGCATCTCTTATAATTTGGTATGTCTTTCCGAACCGTGTCAGATTGGATTTTTGGATTGTCTTCAAGAATTCATCATTCACATGGTTTTGGTTAATTTTCCCCATTTCCAAGGTGAGTTGCAACTTTTTAATTGAACCGCTTCAAAATAGAAGAATTATTGATTTTCTTCTTTGACAGTTAAAAATGGATATTTTGAACTTCTTAAAGATTACGATTCTACACTGCAATGTTTAAAATTGCTAAATTTGGAATTGTACCTTACACTTTTTAAATTTTCACCACTTTAAATTAGAAATATTGAAAAGTTGATCGTTGTAAAATTCAAGTTCTTACAATATAAAAATATGATGATTCAATAATTCAGAATTCATAGTGTATCATTTTTACAAGTTAACAACAATTGTAAAAATTTTAAATTTGAATTTGTCTGTAGCAGAAAACTTCAAATTGAATTAAAATTATTCAAAAAGTCAACGTTTTTAAGTTTCAGGATTGAAATAATAACGTAAAAAGCTTTATTAGTTAACTAATCTGGCAGTTGAAGTATTAGCCAATATGAAATTCCAAATTCAGCTTTTATAGTTAACAAAATTTAGTTTAAATTCATTAGAGTCAACTGAATTTTGAAACATTTAAAAATTATTGCTTAAATTCACCTTCGAAAAATTCTACATAGTAAAATTTCCTGTAATGAAAAACATATATATTTTTTGAATTTGCCGCGCAAAATAACTAAGAAGTGGTGAGAAGTTGCAGAATGTAAACTTTTTATTTGCAGCAATTCGCAGTTCTTAATGTGACGTGGAATTATGTGGAGCAATTGTATCGTAGACCATTTAGATTTTGAGCTACTTTGAATATGTACTGGGTTGACCTTTATTTAATTTAAAAAAAAAATTATTTACTATAGGGTCACCGAAATTCTGGTGAGCATTTCTTTAGATTTTTGTTTAATTTAGAAACAGAAGTTCTGGAGGTACCCGACGAATGTTTTTTTATTTTTGAAATCCATTCAACTCTATTTCTACTTACGATTGTGCACGTGTTCTTTATTTATTTTAAAAATTTTAATTCTCTTAAAAGATCCAAAGGAAAAATCATTATGATTGGATGTTGTAAAAAGAAATTATATCACTATAAAATGAAAATCTTTTTTCTTTTGGATTGTAGTAAAATAAAAACGTGGTAGAAATAAAATTCCTATAAATTAGATGACTGATCAATTATCAATTATTTAATAACGAACTATGTACTTTACGCTCAAAGTTCGTAATTTTTTATCGATTTTCATTACCGGCAACATTCATTGCGGTAGATTCTTATTGCTTTTCTATACGAGAAAATCTTGAAGCCGTGATAAACTAAATACGTGTAAGAAAAAGATATTCAGAGATGTAGAATTTTTGCAAGCACATCTGAATTATTATTTAAATAAATAATTACAAAAAAATTATACATATCAATATCATTAGAAAACATCAAAAGTGCAAGTATACTCAAGTTTATAAAATGTAATTTAAGTACTCTTTTAATTATATAGTTTTAAACACAGAAACAAAATTAACAACTTTAAATGTAATAGTATTTTAGCACTTTCTGATTTAGACTAATTAGGTTAATTTCTAACTGATCTTGGAAATTCTATTTTTTAACTTCACTGAAAAAGTAAATGTATGGAAACTTTAATTCATTAAAATGGCGTCCGGCGCAAGTAAAGTCAGATGATCAAGTAGAAAATTAAAAAAAAATATGTTGTTCATGCTTAAGCAACAGCGAAATTTAAAATGAAAATCGAATTTTTAAGGCTCTTTTTTAATAGGGTTTGATTAGAATATACGCATATATTTTTATTATCGTGGCAACTAGAATTGGAGGTTAGAAAAAAATATTTTTATTTTGCACACTTAATATCGCAAAAAGGTTCGTAAATTAAATTTTTTCGCATATTCTTGCATGCCACATTTGGAATGTACTTTTTTTATAAATCTTGATTACAATGAAAATTAATCATTTGGATTATTTTATTGCATAACCGATTATTATTTTTATTTTTTAAATATTTTTTTTGTTAGGAATGGTAGTATTTTTTGTCTTATCAGCTGAACATTCTGGTTTGACCCAGATCCCATAATCAGAATGTCGAAGCAGCAAATTTTTGTTTCAACAAAAATAGAAAATGTATATTATTTAATTTTAGTGTTATTTTTTTTAAACGCAAATTTAGTGAAAAATCTTTTTTTTTTCAAAAATAAAGAACATTTTTTTCTAGTCATTTCGGCCTTTTCGGCAATAAGAGTAGGTTGCAGTGCACATTGCCTTTATTAAATATGCAAGTTTTGTACTTTACGGCATACATTTTTATACATTTGGTTTTTCTTAATACAATTTCTAATACATCAAAAAATGTTTCTGATTATAAATAATTATCGATAATGCACAACTACTGTTTTTATAAACCATTTATTTTTTTTATTTCCAAATTAAATTTAAAAAAGTGCACCTTACTGGGTAAAAGATTTTTTACAAGTGATCTACTTTAAAATGTTTAAAAAATTGTAATCAACTATCCATTTTGAGTATATTTACAGATATTATTGTTATAAAAAAATTCGGTGAACAAAAACGAAATATAAATATTACTTTCTTAAATTATTTTAAACTATATCACCTGAAAACAAATAAATGATCTTCGTTAAAAAAACGACAGCCTCGATTTTTTGTGTAAAAAGATAATTTTTTACTCGATGAATGAGCCAAATATTGTCGTTTGATTATTTGATTAGTTTTTAACACTTGTGTTTGTTATATGTCCATAAATGTTAAAAAATAAACCATTTAGTTGAGTGGTATTTCTTAAACAAATTGTTTATATAAAATAATAATTGAAAGCTTTTATTAAGTTTCTATCGAATATATCGGATCTGTCGAACTTTAAGAGAGAAAAAAATTACCACAAAACACAAAACTGCATATTTATACTCTATACATGCTTAATAACATATAGTTTAAATCTTATAAGCAATTAATTATGTGCTGGAAGTATTATTAACATGAAAGTTGATGGCAAGAGAAGAACAATATATTTTTCTAAAGCATATCATTCTTGTACAACGTTACGTTTAAAAAAATAACAATAATTGTAAAACTCATCTTCCAAGAATCTCTTATAAAAATAGGGGGTCAATAGGGCTTCTATCGGGGCCTCTTTGAATTCTTCTTTCATATTTATACATTTTTACGGTAAAATAGATTGGAAAATACAAGTAATTTATTTTTTACGCTTATGAAAAGCATTAGATCTTTATAAATGAAATATTTTCATGTCTAATTTGTAAATTTAGTAATTTTCAAGAAAAATAAGGCAGACAAGTTTTTAAATGTTTTGCTGCAGCTTTCATTTTCAATACGAGACTAAATCTTGAGCTCTAAATCTTAAAATATGCCTGAATAATTATGGAATACTTTTTTTACCCCTCTTGTCCTAAGCAAGATCTGAGAAGTTTACTAATGCTACATATAGTTTAAAGTTCTTTACTAATTATTGATGCAGTAGGCATTTATAGTAATATTTAGAATAAAACTAGTAATTGACCTCTTGCTATTTCATTAGTCTTTAAAAATTCATATTTGGAGAGAGCAGGCTGTAATCGGGATTGTATAACACTCTAATTTTTTCTAGACCCCGAGAAGATATTTGACACCAACTTGGTTTCGATTTTTGTGAAGACAAATGTGTTGGGGGTGTTTTTCTTCAAAAGCCGATTTTTCAACTTTGCCGGCAATATCTTCGAGCAGAAGTCTTCTCTTTCCTTCAACAGGGCCCATTTTGTGCTCTGGACATCTCAGGATGTTCAAAACTCTGAAGAAGAAGTACTTTATTCTTTGTGGCGAAGCTCCCGGATATCCTGCTTGTCTCGAGTATTATGATAGCAAACAGAAATTTTTAAACAAAGAAACACCAAAATACAGGATTTTTCTTCACAACTGCTTCAGTATCAATAAATATAGCGTTACTAGACAAAAGTATTGTATTGCTCTTAATATGATGGATGACTGCTTCTGCTTAGTAATGAAAAACGAAAACGAGTTGGAAGACTGGCTAACTTCTATGTTGTTGCTGAAAAATGGAGAACCAGGTTCTACTTATGGTATACATTTTCTATTAAAATAATATCTAAATCCATTTTTACACGAAAAGATAATAATATAGATTGTCTAGTATCTACCGATACCAAAATATTGACTCTGAAAAAAAACATAAACGAAATACAAAATGATATTGATTGAATTTTTATAGTCGCATCAACTGACAGGGTCATTAGCGATTCTACTATAGGGTTAACTATAAACTGTAGGGTATCTGTGGGGTAGTATATCAAAGGACAGAAGCGAAGCTATCCGAAAACACATAAAAAAACATTTAACCTTGCTTTCTGCTTTGGGAACCGAACCCGCGACAACGTGGCTGCCAAGGCTGCAGTGTTGAAACATAAAACAATCACGATAGAGTCAGAGGAGCGATGATTTCTTAAAATACAAAATTGTGTTTTTACATTTCGGTATATTCACGCTTATGGAATAAATATTGGATGCTTATAATGGCATACTCAAACTATAGTCCAATAAATACCTATCACAATTTCATCATGGTGAATTGAAAGATGCCTGACGATTTTTATATTTTTCGTTCTTTTTTATCAATTTAGTAATTTGTTTTGAAACTTTTTTTGGCAGAGCATCTACATCGCTTGCGCAAACAGAAATGGTTTTTGTACAAAATTATTTGTTCATGAGATTTTGTTGGATAATTTTTGTGTCTTATTCTACTCATTTAACCCAAGAACAACAACGTATGGGTGGAAAGCCACCCAAATCCCATGTTCTTCCAAGTGCTCTAAAAATTCACGTTGTTACACTTGGGTTAAAATTATATTTTATGTGTCGTCATATGAAAGCAAGTTGAAATAAAAAGTAAAATGACAGTAATTTATCTCTACAGAACACGTATGGCAAGTTAATATACAGAAAAAGGAATTGGGTAGCAACATCCATGGACCTTACAGATTGTGTCTCACGAATGAGGCAGTAACTTTCGTCAAGCTGGGTGCAAAATACAAGTCTGAATTCATTAGGGTTCCTGTAAGTTTTTTTCTTTAGAAAATTGTATTTTTATTTATCTTAGTTGTTACTTTGTCACATTTTGAAGGAATTATGGATATTTTTATTAGGTTCTAGCATTTTTCTTTACTCATGAGTAATATGTATAGCACAACATTTTCCCTGAATGTTCCTGGAACATTCCAATGAACAGTTCCCAAGGAAGGTTCGGGAAATGTTCATGAGAAAATTCATTCATTAAAATAATGTAATGCGAAAATTTTCACGAACATTCCCCGTACCTTCTTTGGGAACTTTCTTTAATACGCGGATATTTGCCTACATCCTGGAAAATTCCTGCAACATTTTTCATAATTCTGCAAACCACATGCCAGATTTCCACCTTACTGAAATATTTTTGCACAAGAACTCCCATCCACGCGAAGTGAGACATCGAATTGAAAATTGGCGATATTAAATAAGAGGCACCAAGGGGCCGTCCAAAAATTACGTTATTTTTTATTAAATTTTTAACCACGCTTCACTTTTTGTTAGGGTTTGTATGGTTTGACACCCGCGCCTTACCCTTTCTCACGTACTTTTTGTTGACTAAATTTTTTTTGTAAATTTATGTGAGGATCATCTAAAAATAACACAAGACGGGCGGGTGGGGGTGTCTCTTACTGTTACCTATAAATAAACAAATTAGTTCTGGAGTTGTTTAATTTTTATAACAAAAAGATGAATTTTTAACAAAAAATGTAGTTTTCTTTTTAAATAACCAAGAGAGGTGTTGAGATGCGGGTCGCCTATTTGACTGGGGCTTTACGGGTTAAAAGTATATCTAAACACATTAGAAGCGTATGTTTTCGATTCAATAAGCCTTAATTTCTGACATAACGGGATAATTCTGTAACAAAAGGAAAGTTATATAATTTCGACAGATTTTGTTTAAGAAGATGGTGAATCTGCAAACGACAATAATATATCAGGTCAATTTTCTAAAGAATAATGAGGTCAAAAAGTAAAAATCTGTTACCCATTCTTCAATAAATGACGGGATATATATCGGCCAGTTTTTTGAATCAATGTACAGAAAAGGTAGAAGATAGCGTAGACGAAAACACAAAAATAGAAAAAATGCCAGTTTCACAATTAAAAGGAATTCCAAATTCCTGGAAAAACTCAATTTTAGAATGCACCACGGATAAAGTTCAAGAAATTATGAAAAATGAAGTAAAACCCATAAAAGATAAACTACAGAAATATTCGTGGAAGATTGAAGAACTGAATCAAGAAAATAAAATTTTGAGCAACTAACTACAGAAGATTCAGGATGTATAGATTAAGAACGAGAGCATAGCTAAAAGCTTCAACATGTTTTTTTCTGCATTGGAAGCACCTGCTAATCCTCGCGTGATAATCAATTACATGATCACTCTCATCAATGAAACACTCGAATTTAACATCACCACCGCTGATTTAAAATACGCCAAGGTCTTAAAGGGAACGTCCACTAATCCAAAGCAACCTATTCTTTTTTCGTTTACTTCACTTCTCAAGAAACAAAAATTTATGGGGGGAAAGCGCAAACTAACTCAGATATGACTTCCTACTGACAAAAGGAAAACCTTGCAACGATGACGAGGTTATTAGTTTTCTACAGGTAGCAAAGGCTTCAAAAAAGCGAGATAGAAGCAGTGATGACATTGATGAGATGGCAAAGGAAGATGCTGTTAACACACAAGAGATGAAGAATGAGAGTATTATAAAGTCATAAAGAAACTACTAAACGGGAAAATATGACAACATGAGAAACACTATAGACCAATTTAACTATGAAAAATCGGTAGGAAATAAGGAAGTGCTTCATTAATTTTAAAGCCAACCCAGAACCCGTGTGTAAAAGAAATATTGGTAAGTATTGGATCTAATACTTTTTTCGCGAAAAAGCATTGCAAATCTAATACTTGTTCGCGAAAAATGTACTGGATCCAATACTTACTAATACTTCTTTTTCATAAGGAAAGCAATTCAAAAACGTCACCTTGCAAGGACAAAATACAACCACTTAAACTTGTCTTCTGGAATATAAGTAATCTCATAAACGTAAAGGACCAGGACAAAAATTAACAACAAATTTCTATGAACCTACGACATAATCGGAGTTCGGAGAGCGAGTGGAGTTATAATCGTTTTTATGAACAAGGTAATGAAGATTTTAAATATTATAGACGTTACTAATGCGTGAATTATAGTCAAGGTAAAACGTAAATATTCTATATTTATAATAGGAGTGGTATAATGGAAACCTAAACTGGACTTTGAAACTATAATAGATATCAAGTCTTTGCCGTTCAAAGCTGTTAACTGACATTTTAGCAATTATACACGGCGAAGGAAAGTCGTTATTTTTGCAATTTTCAATATTTTTTCAACCGATAAATGTTTTTTATTCACGTAATAGAGAAAAAATAATAAACGTTAGTTTTATAACCTATTAATCAAAATTAAACATTGTATGGCAAATGAAAGCTATACATATGTTATCAACAAGGGGTTAAGCAATCTAAACCTGTTATCTGCAGTGTTCTACCACTGGTTTCCTATCGATTTCTCGGGCTCGCATTTTTCTGCTTTGTTTGTCAAGCTGTGGGCAAGTTTTCTATATCAAAATGTTTGTAATCACATGCCGAACATAAATGAGCTTGCAAAATTTTTAAATAGTTGTGTGATCTAAAAAATTAGGATGTTTAGTTTTTAAAAAACGTCCAATTTTATTCAAGAAGGGATTAAAGGTATTAGAGACTTTTGGATTAATCTGGATATAATATTTATTTGGACAAGGTGTCCACTTCAAGTTATAATATAAGAATGCTGCCGAGCCAGCAGGCCAGTCGGCTTTTATAACTAAATAATGATGACCAGGTGATTAGTCAGCTTTATGACTCTTCATGATCCCTTTCACAGTTGATTGAAAAAATGTCTTGAGTACTAGTAATCGAGACGCGTCGCTCGCCTTCGTCTTCACAGCACTCTGTCGACGACAACATTGAAGATGACGTGAAAGTAGCCACAAATATCTTCCGACCCACACAGAAACTTAACTGCACAACCACTGACATGTGGCTCACTATCCTATTCTGCGAGTAAGCTGAGCTCATTTGAAAACAAACACGGCATTGCCATAGGTCGCCATAAGCAGTTAACAGGTGTAGACCACGGACAGTCAACAGGCTTAAACTGCGTATGTTCTCTAATACCATCCGTAATTTAGCTATGAGGGATAACACACTGCCTGATATAATGGGTGGGGAATTCAACTGTATAGTGGGAGACCTCAACCAGTAGGACCCTATGACAGTAGAAGGAATCCCACTATCAGGCGTTAGAAAAAGTAGAGCTTTTGGAATTAAATTATAGAGGTAGGCTACTGATAAGCGTAATGGAATCTGAAAGTTTTGTAACGTTAAATCGTAGATCTCCCGGCGATGCGTCAGCGAAACTTATATTTGTAAACCACCTGGGTAGACCTAGTCAAAATGCCCGTTAGGTTATCACCAGAAAGCGCTTAAAAACATATAGAAAGCTGATATGTTTCTATATGGTCTTAAGTGTTTTTTCAGAGCCTTTTTGATAAAATTCGTTTTCTAACAGCTTTTATTCGGTAGTGAAACGGCTATTGGAACTGAAATTGACTTAGCAGAAATTTTCTAATAGGCTACATTAGGCACTTATGTGTTTCTAAAATATGACTTGCAAATGTTACAAAGTAAAAAATGCTTCTCTATTCGGTTCTATCAGGCTTCTAATGGAAAGTAGAATTGAATTTATCGGAATAAAATTCAAAGTACTGCAATTAAAATTTCCTTAAAGAATATATATCAGGTTCTGTTTTTCACGAAAGACAAGTCTTCATTATTGCTCATCAAGAAGGTTCTTTCAGGCATTTGAATAGAAAATCCGAATTAAATTAATCAGTTTAAAATCCAAAATAATGCCTTCAAATTTTTTCTGCGAGGCACTTATTAGGTTTTACGTTCTCGCAAATAGCACAAGTTCAAAATTGCTGCTCTAAGAAGTTCTAACAGGCATTTTATTGAAAAATTTAAATTAAATTATTCGGATGAAAATTCAAAGTGATACCTTAAAAGTGGCTCTAATAGGCACATATTATGATCTGCTTTCTCGCAAATGGTACAAATTCAAAATGGCCCCCATAAGAGATTCTATTAGTTATTTCAGTGTCAAATCGGGATTAAATTAATCAGATTTGAACTCAAAGTTTTCCCTTTAAAATGGCTTTAATAGGTACCTATTAGATTCTGCTTTTACCCGAATGGCACACGTTTAAAATTACTTCTCAAAGAGGTTCTATTAGGCATTTTAATGACAAATAAGGATTTAATTGATCAATTAAAATTCAAAGTTATGCCTTTAAAGTGAATCCTATTAGGCACATAAAAGGTTCTATTTCTCACGAATGACAAGTCCGAAATTGCTTCACTCAGAGGTTTTTACATTCTCATCCAGAGAAGGTATTATATTTGTGAAAAATTTGACCCCCACCACGGGTTTTTATCAAATTTTTACGTTTTAAAACCCCCTGAACCAAAAAAAACAGGTTATTACGAATGTGCCTGGCTCTCTTTCTGTATGTATGTATGTATGTATGTATGTATGTATGTATGCATGTATGTATGTATGTATGTATGTATGTATGTATGTAT
>JAAAKG020141563.1:0-11826 GCA_010014905.2 Druon quercuslanigerum | reverse complement strand
TTTATTAAAACTTTTAATATAAAGAAAATTACAAAAAAAATCAGATTAGTGTATTGTCATAGAAGACGCGTCGATTTAAAAAAAATTAATTTTCTAGCTTGTAGAAAAGTGCCTTAATATTCAATCAGCAGATTTGATTGATTGCCGACATGAAGGAAGGCCAAGTTAAATAAAAGCGTTAAAAATATTTAAATTTAATTTTCATGATAAAAATATGAATTTTTAAACAATAAGTTTCTACGAAAAAAAATTGAATTTTCACTCAAAAAAGACGGATTTTCAACACAAAAAAGGGACTTTTTAAAGAAATTGTTGAATTCTCTGCTAAATAGTTGCATTTATATCCAAATAAATGAAATTTGTTCCGAAACAAAAATTGATGATATTATGACAGATGAATTTTTAATAAAAAACGACACATTTTTTTGCATGTTGAACTTTCACCCGAAGAAGATTTAAGGTTCAAGTTTATTTTTCAACACCAAAATATAAACTTTTAACCAAATCCAGAAAAAATTTCGGATCTCTTTACAACACTGAAAAAATTTTTTTAAAAATAGTTAAATTTTTAATCAAACAGTTGCATTTTTGTCCAATTAAAATAATTCTACTAAGACAGGTGAATTTTGAAATAAAAAATATAAATGTTCCGAAAAAATATTTCTCATCGAAAAACGATTTCAGTCGACTTTTGAGCAACAAAATATGAATTTTAAACAAAAGTTTAATCTTCAACGAACAAAGCTGCATTTTTAATCCAAAGAAACGAATTTTCAACAACACAGTTGAATTTGCAACAAAAGAAATTCTTTTTCAGAAATTTCTGAAATTCTAAAATTTTATTACAAAACGAATTTTTGTAAAATCAAAGAATCAATTCAATTAGACTAAACAAACTTTCAAGCTTTTAAAAAACTTCATTTTAAACTGTCAAAATTTATAGTCACCAAAATTTTTGATATTAAAACTTTTTTACAATCAAACCCTTTCAAATTTTAATTATTTGAAGTAAATTCAAAATACTTAAAAAATGTTCGACATGCAAAGTCCAAACTGTAGAATTCTTGTAACACTTTAAAATTACCGGAATTATGCATTTATTGCTGTGTCAATTTAGTCACATAGTTTAATATTCTTCTTTTTGTTATTTTAAACCTCTATTGATAGGCGATACCGATACCTCAAATGTAAATCACTTTATAATCTTCATTAGAACTGAAGTTAATTCAGTCGTATATTTATTTACAAAAAAGAACAATTATTTATATTTAAATTTTTTCCACAGCAATCTGTTCAGAAATGTTTAGAGTACCACCATGAATTTAAAAAAAAATTTCCTGTTATTTTTTTAATAAAAAACGATGCTTCAAAGTTCACTGTCTTTAAGAGCTATCATCCAAGTGTAGAAATTAAATTGAGAATATTGAAAACACAAATTATATCCCCGGGTAGAGAAAATTAATAACGTTATAAGATAAATATTCACTTGTTCTTCAAAAACTTCTGAAAATTTGAGCACAAAGCTTTAAATACACTATTTTTCGAAAATCTGCCCGCCGGGCGGAGACAAACCCATCGCGCGCCGCGCGCGCGGCAAGCTTTGCTCGCCGCGTGATTTATTAATTTTTAGAGTCATAATGTTTCCATGATTTCCATGATTTTTCAAGGGCAATTTTAAAAATATTTGAATCTTTACGTTGAGCGTTACATTCAAGCAGTACTAGAAACTGTTAGATAAAGATAAATATATAAAAAAGAATAATTAATTAAATTTGTTAAAGGCAATTATGAAAAAATTTTAAAAGGCTAACAGTTCTATGCATTTCTGGAACTGGTCAAATAACTTAATCGGGTAAGAATTCTAGTCAGTGAAATATGGTTTAAATGCTTTTTATTTGCGCCACATAATATTTTTGTGGATGCCATTTTTTTACGTATCTGGAAATAATAACAATTGCCATAAAGTGTTACAGACTTTTATTTACTGATCCATAAGAGATAAGATTCGTCGAACGCACTTTTGTGTTTCAAATGACAATTTCATTCACAAACAAATATTTTTTCACATAACTGCTCAATCTGCGTAGCAATTATGAGATATTTTCTTATGTCCTCGTAATTAAAACAAAATTCGGTTAATTCTTAAAATATTACCAGACAACCCTAGATTCCCTAGATTCCCAAAAAAGCCTCGGTTGAGGTGAATTGATCAGTTTTTACCATCACTTTGCAAAATGGGGATCGTTTATTTTTTGATTTTTACCTTCATAGTCATCCTTAGTTTTATTGGTAAATATAATACTATTCTATACATTTAATTTTAAAAATATTTTCCAGCTTCATATAAATAGAAATTTGTGCAATGTTCTCAGCACTCTATCCGAATCACTATTTTTTATTACAATCAAATCTTTTAAAACCTAATAATATTTTTCAATTAAACCTTTCTCGTGTCAATTTTGCAAGGCAGCAGCCAGAGTTCGGTTTCTCAATTTCATAAAATGACCAATTAGTAATAAAAATAAATCCAATTGAGGATTTATGTTTAACCCGATAGGAGAATCTTACTTTCTGGTTATTGGCTAAAAATGTTCTACAAGTCATATTCGATCAAATTGTTTCTAGATGGGTTAACTACTGCGCTAATTGCCGTAGCCATATTGGAAACACCATAACTCTTTGTATATTCCAATAAATTACAATTCAAAACTCTTAAAAGTTGTCTACTCTTCTTACAGTTTTCCACACTTTAAAAATATGATCATCTTTTTATTTTTGCAGATTTAAGTTTACAATTCGATTGTCTGCCGAATGGTGCCCCGATTCTTGTTGTTCCTCATAACGGACGAAATTCTTCTTCTTCTTCTAGCAGACAAGATTCTCCTGCCAGGTCTTTTCCTCCTGTCGACCGGTCTTTTCGTCTCAGGTCCAGATCTCCTCAAACAAATGTGAGAAGCATTGTTCCATCTTCCATGCTCATTGCTTCTTCTGATGGACGTATATACGATCTGGACCAACTTGAGCTTATTCGACTTACTTCCAAGAGCAATCCGCCCCGTCAATTTAAACTTCAAAGATACACTTTTCCTGCAGATAAACAAATTCTTATACGCGCTAAACGGAATAGCTTTGCCCCCGTGCCAACCCAAGAACAAATTGTATTATTGACATCCGATGGTGACGTCTTTGCAATACTGGGGAGTATTTATGATCTTACTGGGATATATGCATATAGTCCTCGCACTAAAAATAGGACAAGGGTAAAAATAAACATGGAAAGTAACAAGATTACAAAATTGACATCAGAAGAAGTGACCGATGTTCCCGTAGGCCATTCGCGCTCAATCTTATTGTACTTTACAGTAGATCTTGTAAACGAAAATCGACATCACTATTAAATCAATTGAAAAGTTATTTAGATCTAAAGTATAAAATTGCTTGAGATTTCAAGTCGTCTTGAAATGTTACAAAATACTTGTAATTGCAAATAATAATAAACAGTCAATGTTTAATGGTTCCCGAGGCTTCAGTCTTTTGATAGCGCACCAAGACAGTCTTTGTCGGAAACAAGTACACAAAGTTTCATTTCTTTCCCTCAAGAACACATTTGTTAGAGGTTCTTTCTGCGCGATTCCTCTGTTCAATCAAGCTTTCAGCATTTCGGTGGATAATTTCTTTTCTGATAAGGAAATGTATGTTTCCTTACAGTTAATTTTTGTGTAGAGAAATAAAGCTTGGCGAGCGACTATAGACTCTGAAAATTGGAAGTCTTCTAGAAAAAAGACCTAGCCTTTTTCCCCGAAAGGGTTATTACAGCTTTCAAACTGGTAAGAAAACTCTATTAGAAAGACATAACATGAAATTGTGCCTGGAGAATCAGGAAAAAGGTTACAAACATTTTAAAATAAGAGTTTTCATCAAACGCCCAAAAGTTCTACCCCTGTACTTAATAAATATTTGCCGAAATCAATTAATTTTATTTGTGAGAAGTACAATCCAATAGGACTATATTTGGTTAAATAATTTGTTAAAGTATTAATTATAGTTGCTGAAATATGTTTGAATAACTTCTTGTTTTCATCAAATTAATCTTGTTATGGACGTCTTTTTTTCTCATCCAGAAATATTTACAGTCTCCATAAATTGTTACAGCTTTTTATTTATTGATTCGTAGTAGATACGTATGGTATTATATACTCTCTTATTTCAAATGTAGCCTGTAAATATTGTTCTAATTTCATTGTGAGTAATAAAAATGAAATACAGCATATATTTCGCTTTTATTTTAATTTAAAAAAAGCTTAGATTTTTTATTGACAAACTTAAGTTTAAAAAAATAAAATTATTTCTTTGTAAATTCCTTCTTTGTTTCAAAATTATTTCTTGATGACCACAGGCTTTGCAAATAATCTTCAATAATTTGGTACTATAACGTTAAAAAGATTATTTTCTTAAAAAAATAATCTTTTATGTATTGATTGGAATCTTATCATTAAAGCGATAAAAATAACAGGATAAGAATAAAAAGTTCGATGAAACACACAAGTTCTGCAACAAATTATCATTTTGTATGTGAAAATTTTTTCTAATGAAAAACTTGAGGAAAATCGATAAAGGCGCGTACGTCAAAACTGACACATCGTCAAAATTACATCGCTAAGCTTTTCTTATTAATTTACAACTTCTTTAGAAATAAATATTTTAAAATAAATTTGGTGTGATTAATTTTATTAACAGACAAATATTTCTGCACTTCATACCTCCTTCTACGGGGTAATTATCGGATATTTTTAATTTCCACATGACGCCATCAACATTTTGGTTCAGTCTTGAAATATTACTAGATTCAGTTTTTAATGGAAACCGTATTCAAAAAAGTCTCTCAATTTTTCTTAGAATATCCTAAGTTGAGGTAAATGTTAAGATTAGCGTATTAATCGGGGTTTATGCTTATTGCAAAAAAATAGGGATCGTTCATAATCTCATCTGTGTCTTCATGGCTATCCTTAATTTTATTGGTAAATGTAATACTTATGTAATTTTTAATACTGCCCATAGTTTCAGAACATGCCCCACGTTTTTGTGATAATTTTCCACAATTTAAAAAACAAATGTAATCCTCTGTTTCTTGTTGCAAAGTTAAGCTCACAGTTTAATATTTTTACTTGATAGCATGCCTATTCCTGGTGTTTGTCGTTACAGAAAATACTCTTCTTCTTGTGACTGCCAGATGAACTGATTTACCTACCAGGTTCCTGACCAATTGTATTGTTGATTTCTGTGCTAAATTTTTTGGTTAAAGTTTTTAAAAAGTAGGCTTTTGCATATTCTGATAAGGATCGTACATTGTTCCGAGCTCCTACATATGAAGCTAGAATCAGGTCTTCATTGTACATTTTTTCCAAAGGGATTTCATCAATGCCAACCTAATGGTTAACTTCCATTCTCATTGCAGCCATTACAAGAACCGGTAGCGATTTGTTTCCAGATATTGAACGTTTTTTGTATCCGAGATTGTGCTCATTTATTCTAGTGGCTATCTTTGGTTGCTTAAGTAATAAGAGCCGATAGTGTTCGCACCTCACATTGTGCCCCACTTTGTTCTCCCAAATAATGCAGGTGTATACGATCACAGTTGACATGGTATTTCCCTTTTAATGGTCTTCTTTGTTGCTTAACTTCTCCTTCTACCTCTGAATTAATTTGGCAATCTGCCTCTGAAGGGTACGGTGAAATTGTATCATAATCAGGTTGAGCAAAAACATAAGCTGCTTCCGCTTGATATTGCAGTATAGCTTCCTTTGACTGACGTCGGTTGCCCACGTTCCCAAGATTTTCTTCACCTCAGCAATAAGTTTTCTCGGTGCGACTTTATTTATGCATGGATACTTTGCAGCAACCTTCGTCCTTAGGTTGCATCCTTTTGCTCTTTTGGTTTAAAACTTGGCACTTTCATAATCATGACGGACCAATTCGTCTTTCATTGCGGTATCCCACTTGAAGCTCTCCCACGCCATTTCCGCTGAGGTGGTGGGCTGAAAATTTCTAAGGCTTACCCATGCATCTACAGCTGGAACAGTTGATGTTCTACTGTTTACCATTGGTTGCAGATGTTTGGTCTCCAGTTGTTTAATCAGTGAAATTTACCTGGCTATCTATCAGCTTACTTTAACCGCAGTTCGGCATATTTTGGCACCCAGCAGTGGCTCAAGGGGCGCTCCAACGATCTTCGAAAGGCAACAAACTTTTCAAAATATTGGGCAGTCATAAGCGTAGCCGTCTTATTTTTCAATGGAATTTAACGAGAAATATGTATTATTCCACAAGAAGATTAATTTTCTACCAACAAATATAAAGTTGAAGAATATACTCACGAGAATATTATTTATCAAGAAAAGAGTGAATTATCCATAAAGTAGTTAAACTTTCATGAAAATAGTACAATTTAAATCAGGTTTTCAAATTTTCAAATGAAAATTATCTCAATTCTCAGAAGAACAAACTCTGGAGGCCCTATCTGACAAGTTTACTGTGATTTGTATATAAAGTTTAGAAAAGCACTTATTAGGGTACATAAAGTTGATTGGTTCTAAACTGCTCCGAGCTGGATGCTTTTCATAATTTAATGTGCTTTATTTCAGAAAAAGAAGAATTTTTAATTAGCTTCCAGAGTACCTAAAAGTAGTGTTTTACTACTAAAACAATGTAACTGGTTAGTGATTCGTTACGTATTTACAAAATTAACTTTGGTATCACTATCGCTAGCAAAACGTAATTTTTTATTCCTCATCACTAAGCGATCCACATTTTTGCAATGGGCAGAACAGCCGACTAATGCGATAATAAGGATAACAGTTAGTAGTGTATCTAAAGAATATTCTGGTGTTTCATGACCGTATGTACACTGTATCTAATTCCTTATCTCATGGAGTTTAGAGGAAAGATTGGTTCCGTTGGACAACCTGATGCGTGTCAAATTTGTGGTTTAATTAGGTGTCAGTCTGGTTGAGCGCCGTTATTTAATTTTTATATTCACTTGGAACCTACATTTCGATCTGTAATTGTTTCCAATGCAATTTGAAACAAAATTTGACAGAATAACTAAATCTTCTTTAAAATTCCAGTAGGCTTTAAAAGAAGCAATTTTTTATAAAAGGATTATTTAAAAAATTTAGTGACCATCCCTCATTAATGTAGAATGCAATGAAATTTTTTGCATTTTTTGAATTCCTATAAAAGATTCGAATTCTTTTCAACTATTTCTATATTCATGCACTTTAGTCGACGCTAAACTTCTATTGAATCAAGACGCACTCGTTTTCTCTAATTTTGCACAATTTTGTAGAAGCCGCTGAATCCAATTATAACATTTTACATTCTTTAAAACTTATTTGATTTCTTCTAAAATCTGTAGAATTCACGTCGAATTATTGTAGATTCCTTTGAGTCTTTTAAATTCTGAACAATTCTCTGGATTCCTTAGAATTATGCACACCTTAAGAAACTAGTGCTTCCTAGTTTAGTATTATATCACATTCGACCAAAGTTGATTAGTTTGTAAATAGTTACATATGAATTCTAATGATTTTAGGATAATAAAAAGTGTTAGTTAATTTCAAGTGTTTTTAATTATTTCAAAAACATCTGCAGAATTATAGCAAATTCAAAAAGAATTTGATCCCAATCTGGTGGATTACCTGTTGAGACCAACGAAAATCCTCGCAACCTTAAATTTAATAGCTTATTTAATAGGAAATTCCACTCACGTGAAATTTTTTTTTCTTTTTGAAGAAATATTCTCTCAAAGTTTTATATTAAGTTCAACTGCTCTAACAAAAATAAAATATTTTTGTTCATTTTGAAATATTTTATTAGGTTCAGAAGAACAAGAAGCATAAAATTTCCCTATTGTAAACAAAATTTATGGAAATAAAAAATGTTACTGTAAAAATCGATTTCAAATATAAAATAAATGACGCCAACTTGCTTATCTGTTAATAAAATATATTGATATTATAGGTCAATCGACATTTCTCGAACCCAGGAATCTTCCAAATTCTTGCATCAACTTTTATTTATGTTAACGAAACAAGTTTGACTACAAAAAACGATTTTTAAGATATTTTTAGGCGCTAAAAACATTCAATTAGTATGTATAGAAATCCCTCTGTCAGTTTCAAGATATTAGTGAATGAGCACTCCAAATTTTATTAATTTATCTGCAACCGTTTACAAGTTATCGTGCTCAAAAAAAAGATTGACTTCCACAAACACACCTACATTCAGAAAATTTCTGAGAACATTCCATGATGAATTTTTTAATTGATAAAGGTGTCATCAAATGAATTTAAATTTTCTGGAAAATGTTACTATTACAAAGCTTCCTATATGAAGAAGTTAAACGACTATAATGTGTCATGGGCATAATTAGGCCTCGTAACTATGTCCTGATTATATGGCTTAAAATTTTTGCAATCTAAATATCGATGACAAGGTCAAAGGTAAATTGCACGTCAAACAAGGGCGCCAACCATTAGCGAAAGAAGGCAAACATCTGAAAAAGTCTCGACAAATGGTGAGTTTAGATGAAATACACAATTTCGACAGCTAATCTTATATATAAAAAAATTAGTTTAATCTTAACAATCACAGAGGGGGTTCATCCAACAAAAAAATAATAAGAGGCTAACATTTCTAAAATTTTATATTTGTCTCCTTTATTTAATACTTGTATTTGACGCTTCCGCGAGTTATGAAATACATGCGAAAAAAGTCAACAATAAGCCGGTTATTACGGCAGAGTTTACAAGATTGAAGATGGTCCTATGAAGTGATTTTATCCCTAAACCTATTACGGAATTTAAAAAAAGAAACAATAACCTTCCTAAACAAACCTCCCCAATCTTGCGAAAAAATCACATGCGAAATCGGAATTTTAAGTGATAAGGTGTCTCCTGTTCAGAGAAATAAGAAGTGAATTACTACAAATAAACTAAGAAAATCAACTTTTTTCCCGAAGCGCGTGTCGAATTTTGTTGTTAAAAGGACATCTTATGGAAGTCGAGTCTGCCGTAACACGCAATTAGTCCGCCAATCCGAGGTCGCCGAAGCACGGAAGAATTATACCAAAGAGGAAATACGAGAAAAAAACAAATGATAAAAAAGAACACCGACAAATTACCGATATCAAATGATTTAGGATACGCAGAAACATTGCCGGAGGGAGTGAAACCGTTTCTTAGCCAAAAAAAAAAACGCAGAGAATAACAATCCGCACAGAGAGCACTTAGAGCGGCGAATCAATTTGGCGGTATTTCTTTGGATTTTGTCCCTTATAAATCCCGCCCCAGTGATTCGCCGAGATTAACAAAATAAATTACCTTTTGGCTGGACACAAATTGTGCCTGTTAGAAGTCCATCGTTATATTTGTAAATTTTTCCTTACAGTTAAATACGACATGTAGATAATACTATTTCTACCTATGTGGTTTGACATGAAGAACGAGTGACCTAATTCCACGCTGTGCAGATGTTTCCGGAAGGGGTGTCTGCGCCTCGACGCTCGAATTGACCAAAAGCGGCGCAGGTCTTACGCGACAAACGTTAATATATTTAGCACAAATCCGCGGAAATATTTTATATCCAATATAGCTACCGGAAGTCTCCTAGCTCATCCTAACGACAGAGTGATAAAAGGAATTAAATCATAGTAAAGGTTTTCGATACTTTGAGCAGCAGTAATGCGGTCAAGCTTTATCTTGGTACTTAAACCTGCTACGTTATAGCGCACTTCCCACTTGGCCTAGTGTCATTATTTTATTAACTTCTGACACCGCTGATAAACCAGCGATGTCGATAGGAATCGGTCTTTTTCCACTTATGCTGGAAAAAGACCGAAAGATATCCAACCGTTCAACAGTTCATTTGCGTAGTTTTCTTTCGTGTGCCTGGGGCGAAGAAAGACAGAAAAACTAGGGACTATCGTTCTCTATCTCTCTCTCTCAAACGTCATGCATGACGCACTGTAGCTTTGTGGTTGGGCTTCAAAATCGCGAATTCCTATAGCGGTGTTCCTAGGGTAGAAGAAGGCAGTAATCTCGAGAGTCTCCC
The DNA here is from genome assembly GCA_010014905.2 of Druon quercuslanigerum. Taxonomy (NCBI): domain Eukaryota; kingdom Metazoa; phylum Arthropoda; class Insecta; order Hymenoptera; family Cynipidae; genus Druon; species Druon quercuslanigerum. Next base: position 1,716 of record JAAAKG020141563.1, on the reverse strand, counting down.
CTTCCTAGGTCTTTGCGTTGTAGAATGAAACACCCAGACTCTTGGATTCTTGATCTCTTTCTGTCTCGTCGTAGGTAGTGGTTAGAGCCATCACGGCATTATGTTGTTTTTTTCCCCTAGCAAGCCCTGCATACGCAGTCGTGCATGCTGCTCCTTGTTGTTTTTGACAGTTCTCGCACTCGTCGTACAAATATAAAAACGCAAGAAAAAAAACGGGAGTGAAAAACAGTTTTACATTTATTTTCGACCAAACGGGAATGCTCCCTGAGAAGGAAATGAAACGAAAGGACTCTCGTTCTTAGTTATTCCCATTACAAAGGATTCACCTCTAATTGTGAAAGCTGCATTATATACGGCATTAGTAAGGTTAGTTAACGTGATAGGTCAAAAACACCTTGTCACAAATTTCATTCACAATATGTTCCTGGTAATAATAAGTAATAATAATAAGTACGACCAGTTTCTGTATTCGAAGCTATTTAGCTAATGTGGAATGGGACTCATGTATTTAGGCAAATTCGAAAACTTTTCATAAAGTGAGATGCAGCTGCGCTATATAATTTTTGCAGCTGCTGAATGACAGTGGGGTTTAATACAAGGGTACAATCGAAGGGGTTAGATCAGAAAATTTGCGTGATATGGGTCTATGCTGCTGCTGTCACCCAGAGGCACTGTTGTCATTGCCATCCGGGACACTATAATCAAGACGAGAAATTACCAAAAACACATCCCGAGTATTGCAGCAGTTATTGACCGCTGCTGCCTTTGCGGAGGGCTCAACAAGCACATCAAGAACATAATTGAGGACTGTACAATGCTTGCCTCGTGAGAACAAGCGTGTAATACACGCGCAGACATAATGATGTTATCCTTTGGTTAGAAAAAGATGCCCAACACGTGAGAATAATAGACCTAAGCGTTTTTCTTACGAATAACTTTAGGATCCAATACACTGAGAAGAACTAAAGAACTTAAAAATTATTTCGTGCCGAAAGTTTACTCTAATCGCTTCGAATTTAAAAGGGTTAATTAATTTCTCAATTCTAAACGTATGCTTCAATTTGAAATTCTCTAATTTATGAAGTTTTATTGAAATTATTTAATTTGAAACATTTTATCTAAATTGTAAAGAAGAGAGAATTTTATACTGCGATTTTAAGTATTGTGAATTTAGAGCCGATGAAGTATTTTTGAATTCTTTAAACAAAATAAAAATTATTTTGAATTTTGTTGTCATGATATTATTTTAATGTGAACCATTCCTACTACCAGTGGTGTTAATTAAAGTTTGCCGGGTTTTAAAATAAAGAAAATGCTTAATCCTCAAGAGAATCTCAAAAATGTTGTATTCAAAGTATTAACCATTGGATTTTACATATTTTGCTAATCTTTTAGGAAAATCATGGATACCATTCCAAAAAAACTTTTTTTCTTTCGAGGCAAACCATTCGACGAGCCATTTGTCGACTTCTTCGAAATTAGCGAAGCGCTGCTCTGCGAGTGAGTGTCCCATCGATGCGAAAAGGTGATAGTCGGACGGGGCAAGGTCTGGAGGGTACGGCGGGTGCGATAATATTTCCCAATTTAATGCTTTTAATGTGTTCTTCACCACTTTAGCGGTATGATACGGTGCGCTGTAATATTGTAGGATAACTTTGCCATGTCTTCGGGCCCATTCCGGCCGTTTTTCGATCAACGCGTGATTCAAATTGATAA
>JAAAKG020141562.1:0-11826 GCA_010014905.2 Druon quercuslanigerum | reverse complement strand
GCATAAACTTTTACCTGTAAAATTTCTTCTATTTCTTGCCCTCTTGTCAGCTATCATGCTTTATCGGTATATTATCTAAATATCTAGCATGCATACATAGTAAATAACAACAATACCAAGCGTCGTTTCTTACAAGTAATAATTGAGTGTGACTTTATCGACAGAAAAAAAGTTGGTTATTATAAGTAATGATCGAGTGTGACTTTATCGTTAAAAAAATTGCTTTATATGTACTTGTCAAGTTAAATTATAACAAGAAATTCAAATATTTTTTACCTAATCAAATTTAGATTCAGTTTTATAATAATGTTTTAGTTTTTAACAATCTTTAAAAAAAGGAATTAAACATAATGTAAATTTTTTAAGTTTTATTTAAAAAAACCACATTATATCCATTTTATGAAAGATGTATTACTTATCAATCGTCGTTTTCTTATGAGTAATAGTCGAGTGCGACTTTATACATATAAAAAAAACGCTTTATACATTTGTAGTTAAATTAGAGCAAAAAATCAAATATTGCTTACTTCTTTAAACTGATGTTTTGTTTTATAATCATATTTTATATAGTAATTAAGTTACATTAAACATATTTTTAGCAACATATCGGTACACTCTCTTTTAAATTTAAGTAGAAAGATTACCGGCATGTTGCTAAATATATCTACCTGCTTATTATTTTTATATAACACACCTTCAGATTCACGTCCGCTTATTGCAACAGGCTAAGTTCTTTTGCGATTAGTAGGATTCATGTTGTGTAATTTGATTATTTTTATTTTGCGTCTTTTGTTTATGACATTCTCTTCATCGCCACTGCTTACTTCTGATGAACGGAGGTCCTCGTTCAAAAGAGTGTGACATTCTCGCGTTAAGCAGAAATCAGATTTATCAACCACGTTTTCGAAACCGACTGTTGATAAATTACCACAGAATGCGGTGACCCTACTGCCAGTATGGTAGATAACGCAACTATAGGTCTTGCATATGGAAACGACTGTCGATAATTTAGCACAAAATTGAACCATTAGCGTCTGTCGTGAAATGCTCGGTTACTGTTTTACCGTCCAGAGTGTCACAGAAATGTCTTTTATATACTACTGTCAAATATTTTTGGAAGGGAATAGAAGCATCTCGTTTTTAATTGCTTTTTAATAATCATATGTGGGTAATTAGCGTATAATTCAAGCACTAGGAACCATTAACCATTGATTTTATTAGTATTTATAATTAAAAGTTACACTGATAATTTCAATCTAAATTCAAATCATTTAGAATATTATATTTTACTTTTATTTTTAATTCAAAATTAGAAAGTTAGTGTGAAGCTTTTCTGTTTACCCGGCTTATTTTAAAATTTCGTGGGATCGGGTAATTTGCACCTACTGGAGCATCTTTCCTTTCCTCCTTGCTCATATCGGAAACTTTGTTACTTTCCATGTTTAATTTCGCTCGTTGCATGCCAAAGTTGAGAAAATAAATTCCAGAAAGAATATCGGCAGTCTCTAATATTGCGAACACGTCACCATCGAATGTTGATAAAACAATTTGTTCTTTGGTTGGAACAGGTACATAATTACTAGTTCCAGTTACTCTTACTTTCATTCCTATGTCGGCAGGGAAAGTATACCTTCGAAGTACAAATGTCCGTCGAAGATTCTTGCGTGGAGTTAACCGAATAAATTCAAGATCTTCAAGTCCATATTGATGTTGATTTGAAGAAGGAAGTCTGGTAAGTGGAACCGAGAACCTTGCAGGCCTTGAGGAAGTATTGCAATCTAAAGAATAAGGTCTGGAAGGAGGCAGCCAGGACGGATAATGACTGCCAGAAGGAGACCTTGACCTGGACTTAATAGGAGGAGATGAAGAAGTTGATGGAGAATTATTAAGGGAAATGATTTTTATTTTAGGTAAAGATTCGATACTAAAATCTGCAACAACAAACACAGAATTTCTTTTATTCAGTTACTAGTACTAGTGACTTTTTTAGTAGCGTTAATGGTGTGAAAATTTTTGTGAAAAACTTTAGTTTTCGTTACTTTCAAAATAAAGTGAAGAAGTATGACACTCCAAGCCCGCGAAATTTAAAAATGCCCGTTACTTTCTAAGCACGCCTCGTATGTTTCTAAAGTACAATATTTAGGAAGATGTTAATCTATCAGAAATAGGATTCAGAAATACGTTAGTTTAATAAAACACATTTGGTTAGAAAGAAGAATAACTCCCGCTGTCATTGAGATTTAAGGATTAACGCAAAAAAATTGGAATTGTTTTTAAACCCGGGACTTCAAAATGTTCTGAAATTCTTTAGAACATTTACAAAAAAAAGGCTTTTTTAGAGTTGAATATTAATTTTTTCCATTTTTCACAAAATATTTTACAAAGATCCCACAGAATTACATGGGCTTCAAATGATTAAATTGTACAAAATGATTAAATTTAGACAGAAAAATAAAAAAATTATATATAGGCTATTCTCGATAATTGAAGTTAACTTGTTTTTTAAATTTTCACAAATAATTATTTTGCATGGAGTTATCAATCTCAACTACATATAATTATATTTTTCTAAAATAAGGCAGCTCTTTAAAAGAAACCCAATTAGAAAAAAGTTTTTATGGAGTATTACTGATTTTAAATATGGTAGCTTAATTGAATTGTTTAAAATTTAATTGGAGATCATTCTTAATTAGCTTTTAAATGTTTTCTGCTAGTTCAAATAATAAATCAGAATCACTATTGGAAAACATAGAGAGCATAGCAAGTGGTGCAATTGTAAAGTCGTCAAGCAGAATTAAAGATTCAAAGTCAAGATGATAACAAGGCATTTTTTATAATATTCAAACGCATTTCTGTTTTTAATCTCGAAATATAGCAAAGGTTAATATTACTCTAGTTATGCCGAATTTTTTGGTAAGTTTGAGAAATTCAACGGCTTGGAGGAAAATTTAAAGTATTTTTTAGAGAACTTGACAATAATTTTTTGAGTAAGATAAATCCAAGTAGTTAAACTTTTAGCTGTGTCATGTTAAAATAGCAAATTAAAAAAAAAATAACTCACCCGAGATAGATTCATGGGCTGTTTGGTTTGGTTGATGTGCAGAAGGTTCATTTCTTCGCCGAACGGGCAATTTCTCGCGTCGAGGTGTTGAGTCGCTCTGCGAACTAAATTCTGTGACAAGATATAGAAAAGAATAAATTTTTTTTTTATTTTTAGTTTTATACTTAGAAAAAATGCTATAGAATATGCGATTTTGTTATTTGATACATATTCAAAAAATTTAACATTTATCTAATGTTCTAAAGTTTTAAATTCCCTGAAGCTTAAAAACATTGCAAATATGTTCCTGATTGTTCAAACTTATTTTGTTGATGGTTTATTCTAAAGTTACATTTATTAAGATATTGATTGAGGTTTAAAAAATTTCAATAGTATTTCAACTTCCAGAAAACGTCATAGATTTGAAGTGATTCTCAGGCATTTCAGAGTATTTTCACGGTTATAAATGAGGATTATATACAGATTATAACGGAAAAACATTTTTTTGCGAAAACCTTAAAAACGTTTCTTAAAATACAGATATATTAGTATATTATTTGATTTACCTATAGAATTAAGGATAATTGCTGATGGTAGGATTATAGCAGATAAGATCGTCATTTTTATAACATAGAAAAAACTGATAAATGCAATTATTAAAAAAGTATACTGCAGTATAACTAATGATTATTCTGGGGCTTTATCACAATATATAATATGTACTATTGTTCTTATCTCATGAAATATGTACGCTACAGGCTTGTCCTTGTGAGGTATTTGTATTTCATGAATCAGTCTAAAGAAAAAATAATATTGTCGACATCATTATGTAGGTGTTGGCTACGTTTAAAAAATAAAAGAAAATTAATATCATATAAAATTATTGATTGTTGAAAGAGCTTGGTTCGAAATTATTTAGAACTCAAATATTTTAATCCCGTGCACAAGTTTCGAAATGGCTCTGGTCGAAGCCAGATCTGGCAGAATCTGTCCCGACCGGGCAACACAGTAAGGGTCAGACTAGAAAAGAAACACCCAACCTGATTCGGGCCAGACTGAGGAATCCATGAGGAAGGCCCAATCTGGCCCTGAGCAGGCTTTTTCTAATTTTTATTTAAAAGAATATTGTTTATATATTATTTATTTTACAAAAAAGTAAAAATTAATTAAGCGTATTAAACTTCATAATTTAACTGTTTAGAAATAATTATAATTGATTTTACAGAGAGTTTAAAATCTTTGACATCTATCACTTCAACTATCCTCGTAACGTTTTAATACATAAACATTATATAAATATATTCAAAAGGACTGCCAAAAATCTGGTACAAATAAACCGTAAAATTTTAAATAAGTACTTTTAGTTTTTGAATTTCGTTATAGAGAAAATACAAATAATTAAAAAGAAATAAATTTAAATAAATAAAATTTTTTGATAGAAATAGAGAGTGTCACCAAAGAAGGAATATAAATAATATCAATTTGTAGTAAAATAACATTACATGCAAGTTTTATTTAACTGATTTTTTTTATCTTGGTCGCTGAACTAAAAATGAGTTGAATATTTAATTATTAAGATAGGGAGTAATTTTAAAATAAAGTAATTCCAATTTTTAAATAAGAGATTCTTTACAGAGGAAAGCCCGATGCGGCCCCAACCACAAACACAACAGTAGTCATAATCAGGGGCACAATGCGCTAACCTGCCCAGCGACACGTCGGAAATGAAGATATTTAAAAATATTGAATTTTGGGTTTCAAATTTTTAATTTTTTTTTAGTGCAAACAGGACATTTTTGCTTCTAATAATTTTATTGCATTCTAAGGTAGGAAATTTTGGCTTTATTAAGCTTTCTTAATCGCAAAATAGAATATTTTATCGCAAAATTATTTTGTCTTATTCTCAATGAATTGAAGCGGAAAAGAATCTTTATTTGGAAAATTTTTTTTGTGATGTTAGGAAATAATTTTTAATGAAGACCGCAATTTCATTATGTAAAATTCTTTATCCATTTGAATGTTAGAACTTGTTGGTGTTTTATTTTTAACTAAATCAAAGAAGTGAATTTTTGTTTTGAATTTATATTTGACTACAAATTGGGACATTTTGTGTATTTAACATATTTATTGAGATGAAAGCAAGAAAAGTTTAAGCGTTTTGTTTTATAAATCCCATTATTTTTGCTGCTATTTATATTCACATACAAAATTATTAACTTGTTAATGGTTGGGTAATTAATAAAAAATGCCTTGAGAATCATTGTAAATTGGATTTTTATTTTTCTCTCTGATTGCCAATTACATGACACAATTAGAAATGAAATTCCACAAGAAATTGAATTATTCGCATCTAACTTGGTTATTTCGGAAATTTCGTCTGACCAGGTTCTGTCAACGTACTGGAATTTCATTTATTTCTTCTTTTGTCAATTTAGTAACCTTGACGGTTTTCATGTTTACTTTGACCCGATTTCTTAAACCATCCCGGACACGTACATAAATTCTATAAAGCGTATTCAAGTTTTCTAATATTGCATAGACGTCGTCATCGAATTTAGATCAAACCACATTACGTAGAACACTGTTAACTTCCATATAGCTATTTTTTATTGCAATAACATTATTTTCGCTAAGTTGTTAAGCTTAAAAGGCCTGCTATTTGGTCGCCGATAGTAGCTACCAGGGATTTCGAGAAAATCTTTCCCCAAAGCTACCGTCCATTAAGTGTTCCTCGGACTCTATAGTTAGTAAAATCTTTGGAAGAATGATTTATAAACGACTTAGGGAACAAGAAAATACACACAGATAAATAATACCATCTTTGGAGTTGCAGATTTCCGTGTTTCTCGTATCTTTAGACTTCGAGTGGATTTGTTATTTATGTACATAAAGGTTATAAATAAATAAAGTTTTTCATCAATTTTGAGATGGCAGGTTGCGTCTTTTCAACCTAATCAGTTTTTAATAGTCAAAAAAATTCTTCTTTTATGGTACTTCATTTATACTTTTTTATGAATAATTTTATGAACAAATTCACAGGGTAGATATTTATATATGGGCCGCTACCTCTGAAAGCATCAGCAATTTAGGTAACCTTGCTAAAGACAGTAAAATTTCAATTGTTCAATGAAACAATTTCTTACTCATCAAAAATTACGAAATCTCGTATTATTTAGGAAAATAATACAGTTTATCATTATAACCTTATTATTGTTTAGCCTAAAATATATTTAAGAGAATAAAAGCGTCCTTTTTTAATTGCTGATAAATAAGTAGGGTTGGGTAATTGAAAAAAGAATAAAGCCTCAAGAATCATGATAAATTGATTTTTTATTATTATTTCTGATTACAGGTTCAATGAAACGTTTTTATTTGAGTTTGTTTAATCAAAAATATTACAGTGTAGTTTTATATTTAACAAAAAAAAAGTAACTATTAGTGTGCAGCTACATTTTTCACGTAGTTTACTCGAAAATTTCGTGTTATTAGTTTATTTGAACCTACTGGAGTTTCATTCTTTTCGTCTTCGGTCATTTCGGTAACCACGCCAGTTTCCATGTTTATTTTCCCCCGATTTATTATGCCAGTATTTCGGTTACGTAAATACATTCCAGCAAGTATATTAATGCTCTCCAATATTGCAAATACGTCGCCATCGATTGTTGATAAAACAATGTGTTCGTATGGTGGAATGGGCTTATATGTATAGCTTTTACTTTGTCTTATTTTAATGCGTGTATTGGAAGGGAAGGTGTATCTTCGAAATACAAACACCCGGTGGTGATTCAAGCGAGGAATAACCTGAATAAATTCAATATCTTCAATTCCATATCCACGATCGTTATTACCAGGAAGTCTTGCAGGTTGAACTGAGAGCCTTACAGGCATTAAAGAAGAAGAAGAGGAAGAAAAGTATGAAGAATCATGCCTGGGAGGAGGTAGCCAGGCAGGGTTATAACTGGAAGGAGGAGACTTCGACCTGGACCTCGCAGGGGGAGAAGATGACCTGGCAGGGGAATGATTTAGGTCAATAAGTTCTCTTCTGGAAGAAGACTGGAAACTTAAATCTGCAAACAGAAACAGACTTTTTTATCCAGATACTACAATAAATTAGTTCTTTAGCAGCGACAAAGGTAACAAAGGGACTTTTGTAAATAAGCAAGCAAAAATGTTATTAAACAATTTTTTTTTCATAACCATTTGATCTGAAAAACTTTAATTCTAGTTACTTTTGAAATGTAGGGGAAAAGTACTTTTCATGATAATCATTATTCTTGATTTTATTCATAATTATTTTTTTATTTTCAGTATTCTAATTTCGGCGGTTAGGTTAAGAAAAATTTGTAGCATGGCAGAAACTCATTAAACTTGGAATGGGTCAGATTGGGCGAGCACGCTTTCGAAAACATATTGCTGTTAACAGTAGGGAAGTAATACAAATAAAGAAAGCGTTTATTATTTCACTTACTACATGTTAATCGTATAATTGTTGCTAATATACAAAATTGGGGAAGGTGTTAATCATATAGAAGAAAGAATTTGAAATTAGTTAAGTTAGTAAACAAAGATAAGAAAGGAAGAAAAATATTGAGAACTTGCATTCATTTCGTGGGATTTTTTTGTAAAATTGTGGGTCTATGAAAAGGTGGTTACCAGTTAATCATTTAAGGCATTATGCATCGGTAGCCACATCATTCTTTCATTTTTCTGGCAGCATACAAATACGGCGTCGGAAAAACGACTCGTCTGTTAAAGCTATGCACGAATCGATCTATTCGTTGCATCTTGATAAGAAGCGAATTGTTGCTCACACGGATCATGAATCATGGATCAGAAAAGATGCCAATTAGACAGTGCGATGTCTGGAGAATACGATGTGTGGGGAAATACTTTCTATTTCAGCGTTTCCAAGTATTTTTTGACAGGTTTTGCACAGTAGGGTCGAGCTTTGTCATGCGGAGGCATAACTTAGTTGTTTTCGATAAAGGTCGTCTGTGATTGTTTCGTTGGGGCGGAAAATCTTATAGCGCACTACAACATGTTGATCCTATCAAATACAGAACTTGTGCTGCGATTTATGGACATTTGGTTTTGGTGTTAATGCAGATGGTTGGTCGGACCTAACCCACGAATGCCTACCTGTCGGGTTATCATAGCGAATTTAATTCTCATCGTTAGTGACGATAAGATGCTAACATTGTTTCTGATTTTTCGTTGGTGTCTGCCAGTGCATGTAAGCATCTAGAAATTGTTAGACGATCAACACCTAATGAATTCGGTAAAACAACACCTAATGAAACATAAGACTACATAATAGCGCTTCGATAAGAATGTAGAGAAAATATGCCTTGGTGCCTCGAATTTCATAGTAAGTCGCTGGAGTAAAGGGAAACCTGATTGGACAGGAGTTCCTTGAAATCGAGAGGACTATGCTTTCGCGAGTGGAATTATTTCCTCGATAGGATTCGTAAACCTGCTTGGTGCAATGCTAGGAGCTCTCTATTATATCTCCAGGATATTCTTGTAGATTCCTTTTAAAGCCTTTAACTCCTGTTTTCAGCAGGAAAGATTCTCCGCGGACTGGAAAAGGTAGATACTCGTCCTCCTCAGAAAGGGAGAAAAGTCCTTAGGTAAGACTTCATTCTTTAGACCGATATGTCTATTGGAGGACCAGTTCAGCTTTCGCAAAGGCCACAGTTAACGCCATACATGCGGTGGTGGACACTGCCATTCAAGAAAAAGGAGATGCTGGTAAGCAAAAAGAATTTTGCGGGTTTATCAACATTGAAATTTGCAACGCGTTCAACTGCGCAAGATGGAAAATCTTGATTGAGTTGATGTGGCGTAACATGGTGCTAAAGTTTTTGCTGCTTAGGGACCGCGGGTTGAATCATTCGTGTGAGATGTCGTAAATGATGACTTTGTGCGCACGGCCGTATCGGCTAATGCGAAGATATTCTGCTTCACGGACGACGCGCTTTTCGTGTTTGCTGCTGCCGATGTTAAAATAATGGAGCTGAGGATCCGCCTTAGGCGGATTGTGCTGGATAGACTCGAAGTCCCGTAGATTAGGAGTCTAAAGTACCTGGGAACGCAGTTGGACCAAAGGCTTAGCTTATGCGAACACCTCAAGATTGCCAATCGGTCGTCTACTTAAAGCTGCTTTACGTGGCTCCTGTGTAGGCCTCGGCAATCATGAACCAAACCTTCTTTAAAAAGCTATCAACGGCACAAAGACGGAGGGAGAGCACTGGGAGATAGAAAAACCATCTATACGCTGACGTTTCGCGGTTGGTTCAACGCGTAACTGAAGGGCTTCGGCGAGAGGGACAAAGAGACGTGTGATTACTGCGTTTTCCTGGTAGATGATGTAGAGTTTACACTGTTTGCCTGCGAAAAGTGGAGCACGGAAAGAGAGGCCGTGTGTTGAGTGTTGAACGCTGAACTCACCCATGATGCGATGGTTCCTCTCATGCACAAAAATGAGGAATTTCGGCAGCATTTAGAGTCCTTTGGGACATATGTGATCAGGAATAAAAATCTCGATGTGCGCTCCATATGTGAATGAAACGGGTAGCGCCAATGAGAAATTCGCGCTAGGGGGCGCGTCTCCTTAGCCACGCACATTAAGACGCGGGACGGGGCACACAGACCTCCTGGGAGCAGGTGAGGGAAAAGTCCCATAAAGTCTATAAGGTCTATAAATGATTTCGCCTTCTTTCCTTCTCATGCCAGAATTATCCTGATTCGCATCCAGTGGTTTGGCACATTTCGAATCAGTCAGGAAGAAAAGAACGAAGAGGACAGAGAATGGTAATGGTGAAACTACAGAAATCGAAAGATAAGAGGGAAGTAACAGAAAAGAAAAGGATGTTATATGGTAGCTTGGAAAGAATAGATGATGATTTGACATGGGTACAAAGGAGAATGCAATATTGGTTAAGGAAAATAGCGAAAGAGGAACGAAACAAGGGAAGAAGAACATGGATTAAATATAAGAGGATACAGATAGACCAATTATGATGGGATTAGGATAAAAAAAGAGAAGATTTAGTAAGAAATGAGGGACAGGAAAACTAGGAGAGAAGGAAACGAGAGGTAGGAAAATAAGCAATAGTAAAAGGCAAAAAGAGACAAGAAACGAATCTAGGGATGAATTGAGGATATATAAATGTAATATAGCAGGACTGGAGAGAATGGATAGGGAATTTATTAAAATTTGACACAATGGGATGTTGTAATAAAGATGGAGACGTGGCTAGATGAAAAGGGATGAGAAAGTGTAAGAGAAAGATTACCAAGAGGTTACAAATCGCAAGTTTAAAATGCGAAGAGGAAGAATAAGAAGGTCAGATCAATGGAAGGAATCGTAATGGGAGTGAGAAATAAATGTATAACAGGGAAAGATAACAAAGAGAGGACAGAGCAAAAAGAAGGATTAATAGTAGAAGAGGTAAAGATGGGAGAAAAGAAGAGGAAGATAGTGGTGGTTTATGTGAAGGGAGATATGCAAGAGAAAGAAGAGGAGTTAAAAGAAATGATAGAAGAAAACAAAGAAGATATTAGACTTATAATAAATGGAAAATTCAACGCGAGAACAGGAGATACAGGTGGGAGAGAATGGGTAGAAGAGGAAGGAAGGTAGGGGATTATATTGCCTCGGATTACTTTCCATTAAGAGTGACATTAGAGGGAGAAAAAATTAATAGTAATATGCATAAAAAGGGTACAAAGATAAAGAGTGGGCAAGGAGATGGAAAAAAATGATAAAAGAAGTAAAAAGAGGATTAAAGTCCACAAAAAAATAAAGTTAGTAAAGAAAGGAATAGAAGTGGATGGGATGAGGAGTGTAAAGAGAAAAAAAGGAGGTCAGGAATGAATTAAGAAAGTAAAGAAAAGAAAAAAGTAATAAGGAAGAATGAAGAAGAAAAAAGAAAGAGTATTCTGCTTCGTGTTATCAAAAGAAACAGGACGAGAATAAACGATATGAGAAATAGACGAAGAAAACTAGGACGCAAGAAGATGTATGGAAGGTAGTAAATAGAGAAAGAAGAAGAATAAAAAGAGTAAACCAATATATTAAAATGGTAGAATGGAAAAAATAGTTTTTGGATTTGCTAGAAGGCGTTAAGAGAAAAGTTATGAAGAGAGGAAAATATTGTAGAGAAAGAGATAAGCAAGAGGATATAACAAGCAAATAAATAGTCAAGGTATAAGAAATATTGCAGGATGGAAAGGCACCATTAGTTTTTTCTTTTTTATTTAAAGTTCCTCGAAAGGTGTGCCATTATTAAGATTTTCTTTGCTATAAACTATTTTCATTTTCACCACAATAATCCTCCAGAATAATAATGTTAGTAAATTCTGTAGAATAAACAGTAAACGCTACTTCGAAATCAGAACTTGGTTCCACATTCGTGAGGCTCTATAACTCTCCCCTCCAATGTTTTTTTAGAAGTTAGTAAAAATTTTAATAAAACGTTTTTCTTCTTAATTTAGCAACAATGTAGGTCGATTTTTATTAGTTTTTCTACCCTTCATTTATTTACCAAACTCTCATGTTATACCTTCAATGTTTCGCATTTGCAGAGGAAATTTTATTCGCACAGTATTCGTTGAATAATCAGATCAGAGATATAACTACAAATAAATGCTGAATCATAGATAAGAATTGATATTAGCATTGAAATAACAGACAAAAGCTATCTGAGTTTCTAAGAAATATATATAAAGTTAAACGAAAGGACAGAGTTATGAATAACATTGTGCAAATAAAGTAGCTGAAT
>JAAAKG020141561.1:0-11827 GCA_010014905.2 Druon quercuslanigerum | reverse complement strand
AGAATACACAAATTTCTGAACTTTTAAGGCAAAGAGAAGATCCTTCAAGTGAAATAATAAATTTTCAATCAAGACGATTAACTTTACCAAGAAGGAAACATTTTAGTAAAATACACGTGTTATTAACTAAATAGGTGCTTTTTCTACCAAAAACTGACATTTATGCGAAAGATATGAATTTTACAACCAAAAAGTCAAATTTTCTAGAAAACAATTTAATTTTTATCAAAAAAGATAATTTTCAATCAAGTAGTTTAATTTCCTAACAAAATAATTACATTTAGAAGACAAACAGACGAATTTTCCACACAATAAGTTTCCACCAAAAAGGACAAAATTTCATAAAACAATTAAATTTTCAACACGAAACTCTACATTAAAGAAGTTAATTTTTAACTAATTGGTTTTTTTGTCTACCAAACTGTTGTATTTTCAAACAAAACAAAAATAAAACACATTAGTATATTTTAATTTTCAATACAAATTTTGACATGCTTGGAAAATTGGAATTTTCGAAATAGAACAAAATTTTACGTTATATAAGTCAAATCAGCTTGATTTCCTTGGGATATCATAATTTATTAATTAAAAATAACTTTTTGTTTTGTAAAAAAATTAATCGAAAACTCAAGTATAATTTTGAAGAATCCACATATTCGAATCCTCGAACAATCGAATTTCAATGATTTGACTTGACTTTTTGGATCGATTTAAAGACAAAGAAGTTATTTTGATTTTAAAAATTTAAAGAATCCAAGGAAATCAAGCCAGTTTGTTGTATGTACAGTTACATTTTTTTCTATTTCAAAAAATCCAATGTTCCAAACGTGCCTAAGTTCTTATTAAAAAATCGAATAAGCCACTTAAAATCTCTAGATTTGTTCAATTTAAACAAAAATAGAAAAATTTTTACTAAACAGGTACATGTTTATCTAAAACTGATAGATCTTTAACAAATATTGACTTTGAATAAAAGAGTTAACAATTAACTGAATAACTTAATTCCTACTTAGAATGGTGAATTTTTACCTAAGAAGCAGAATTTTGTTATTAAAAAAGAAAAATTTTAACAAGAAACATAATATATAATTAGGAATTACCTTCCACCCAAAATAGTTATATTAATGTATGGTTTTATATTATTTAAGTTCGCATTTAGACAAAAAAACAAGAAAAAGGGGAGTTTTTTAACAGAAAAAAAGGAATTCCTTAAAAAGAGGAACGGTGGAAGAAGTGGAAAAAGACGTACAATTGAAGGGGCATATTATAAATAATTTATAAAATCTTTTTAAATTTATTTTCAGGGAATGTACAAAGCGTTTACTAAGTTCGTAATGTTCCTTCCACTGACTCCCCACCCCTCTATCACCAACAGTAGTTTTTATCGCGACCCTATGTCCCCTTCCCCAATTTTAGACTTAGCTTATGGACGGCCCTTAATGTGTAATTAGATCATTTTGCAAATAGCTAAATTGCCGAAAATTCACTTTTTTAATTTTTTTCTACGCAGGAAAATAACGATTGAATTAGATATCAAAATTAAAATGATTTTAATCTACCACCGTTCACTATGATTATTTATAGTTATCTAATTGAAAGTATATCAATTTACAAAATACATTACTGGCAACAGACACAAGAACGCACAAAGTCTGTTACGCGAAATCATAACCAGAATCTTCTTAACTAGTAAAAATCAACCAGAGGAGTCTAGTAACTTTAACCCGAACTTTTTTTTAGTGCCATTAGTAGTTACCGTTCGTGGATTCTAACGTTAAACTGGATGTTGTATAACTTAATGGAACAACCGTGTACTCAAAACAATTTGGCCAAGAAGGTAAGCATAAATTTTGACGATCAGCGAAAGACGAAAGCGAATTTGGGCGACCTCGATTCAAAAGCGCGAATCCTCCAATCAGAGTCGAGGAGGCGAAAGGCTTTCAGCTGTCGTTAGATGAAATGCATGTTCACACAGCACTGACCTAATTGTCCCGTCTCGAGGATAAGGTAGGAACCATCGAAGAGGATTCGTGCTTTGGCATTCGATATTAGGTGCCAAACTAGGGTCCTCGAAATGCGAACAAACTTGGCGTAAAGCTGTTCTGAGATTTGCCCACCTATCTAATTTCGTTTCCATTTCCCAAGGATTGGCTGATTCTTGATTTTCCAAATATGGTAATCGAAATGTTATAAAAAAATGTGGCGTCAGAAGGTAAAAAAGGAAAATGGCAGAAATAACAAATAACAGAAAAGGCCAATCAGGATAACGTGGATATCCTTAGAAAATCGAAACGCGCCTGTAAAAAGACAATAAAGGCCCCCGCAACAAATATACAGAAAGTGACTTTTGGTCAAAATGTCTAATTAAAAATTTCACTTATAATTCCAAACCTGCAGATCAATAATTTATTGCATGTATTTTAACAGACAAATTACTCTATTAATAAAATTTTATCCTTCTCGAAAAAGGTTGTATCGATTTGGATAGATGCCTCATCATTTGTAGATTAGTTCCATTTAAAGAAAAGTTCTCGGTTAACTTGGCATTTGTATATAGAAGATATTTCTGGTTTGTTTTAACATATTGTAAAAATTCAAGCAAGGAAATTGACATCCTTAATTGATTCATGGAAGGAAGTTGCCATATCCAAAATACCAGAACCACGAGATAATTTCTGATAATATTAGTGGGGAAGAAAATCACTTCAAAATAAGTGCAGGAAGCGTCCCCTCTACCACAAAAAAGGTTTTTATCTTGTTTTACGAGTTGTCTTAATATTCTTCAAAAAATATTCAAACAACCCGAAACAAAACTCCGTGACCCTTACTGCAAGAAGATGTTTGATGTTGTTTTGAGGATCTATTGAGAAGTGATTTCTCTCCCCAATATCTTAATAAAAAAAATGTCTCTAATTTAGGTTTTTTTAGTAACACTTATTTTCTTGTTTGAATCTTAGAGGGATGATAATACAATCTTTAAAGTGATTTAAAATACTTTTTCTGTTATGGGATATTTCTCACTTTGCATTTGCAGTGATTTCAGAGCCCAATTGTTGAAAAAAAATATCCTATGGTTTGGTTTTATGGAAATGTCGATTTCCTTGGTTGCATATTTAAAGTAGGTTGAATCAATCCTTAACACAATTAAAGGAATCTGCCTGACAAGGAACGAAGCTATTTTCTGAAACGTCGTTTTCATGGTTTGAATCTTAAGATTATGATAAAAAAACCTTAAAATTAATGTAAGGAGATGATAAAGTATTACTTCACTATAATAAAAATTGTTCTTTTTTTATCATTTTATTTTTCATTATTAATCTGCATGTTGAAACTTTTTAAAAAGTCTATTAGACATTTTAAATAAAAGATTTTTTCTGTACAATTGATGCGTGGTACTTTCTGTTCTTTTTCCTTCATATATTTTATTTTTTCCTTCATTGCCAGTATGATCTGGTACTAAGTTTTAGTCAGAAAATTATTTATTGACACTTTTTATTGGACTCGAAGTCTTCGGAGTGTATTTTTGGATGGCTAGTTAAGAATTTATTTCTGCCATATCGTTATTTGTTTCACTGCTCCTTTTATACATTTGGTTCTTTTACAGATTCGGAATGGAGAAATTTTTAGGTTTTTTAAAGATATGCACCGCATCATATGTACGGGAGAAGGAAGATAGAACTTTCTACGGTTAAGTATGTCAAGATACGGACCTAACTGCAATAACGATAACTGGCATTGCCAAGCACTTTCCACTCCTCTATTCTACTTTCTTTTTTTAAGATACTGATTCCAGATAGTCTGCTTTAATTCAAAAATAAAAAACAAAATCATGGAACATTTACATAGCATATGATTCTGATGTCTTTCCGCAATAAATATATCGATTTTTGTACAAGGCATGCACCGGAATACACCCTGCCAATTAGATACATGTTACTATATTCAGTGGCTTTATAATTTGGAATTAGTAAATTTTAAGCTAAAATTTTGGAAGATGGTTTAAAATGTATAAGAGCATGATTGTGTGGCCCATTTAAAGTTTTTATTATTTAAATAATGCCATTTAATGAATTCGATGTTAGCTATGTTAACAAAAAAATTGTTTTTTATTTAATTCTAAGTTAATATTTTATGAAGTTCAAGTATTTAAACAAAATAATGACTAAAATAGACCAAGCAGACATTTCTTATATATTTTTAACCATTTTACAAAACCTAAGCAAAATATATTAATATAGTTTTTTATTAGATAAATTCCGACACCTTGGTACCAAACTTTAAAAATGTGCAACATGTACAGTTCGATTAAAAATTAAGAAATTTTAAAGCTGATTTATGAAGACTTATAAAGATTTATGATTATTTAATCTTAGATAATATTAAAGAGATTATTAAAGCTCCATTGAGCGCAAACTAGCTAGAGTTAAAAATGTATCAATAAAAAATTGTGCTTTATTTTTTGCTATAGAAAAATTTCAGTTATTATATCTAGTCTTAATGATTCTTTACTTCTTTAATCTTTCTTAATGATTCTTTATAACTGTGTTATATCGCTTTTCATTAAAGTATATTAATTATTAAAATATAAAAAAAAGTTTACGAAAATAACATTAAGATTGAATTATCATTACAATTTTTACCCATAATTAAAACTAAAATCTAAATAAGTTTGGTTGAACTAACGCCTGATAAAACAGAGAAATTTTTGCTTAAAATTTCTGATTTTATCATGGTTCAGAATCTTGATCGGAATAAAGTCAGTTACCAATCATCTCCCTACAGTTAAAGCTAAAACACAAAAACTTAATTAAATGTTGTCATAATAAATAATTTCAAGATTGACTGCACGTAAAGAATATCATGAAAAGGATAATAAAACTGTCTGTCCGAATAGGAATCCTTCTACTTGAAAATTCAGGTTTAAGTTATTTACAGAATCTTTCGAAGAATACCCAGATGAGACAAGAAATATTTTTCATGTGTTTTATGCATTTCGCTGTATAAAACAAGTTAAAAAGATTACTGTTTTATTCACTACATATAATATATTTATAACTTTTTCTCCTAGGAATAATGATTAACTAGTCATTAGGATTGAATAATGATTGCAGCTTTCACCTATTGTTGAAGTTAAAACACATAAAACAAAATAAATCTGAACAGAATAAATAATATTAAAATTGACGATACTAGAAGTACACCATTAGAAAGGAAAAAATCGTTTCAATAAATGAAAATACTTTCCTTTCAAATATGTTTTTTCTGCCTGACCAAAAAGGAACATTTCTACTTAGAAGATCAGATTTAAGCATCATGTGAAAAATGAAAAAATCAATGAAAAAATCGGTTACTGATTAATAGGTTTGAATAATAACTGAAGCTTTAACATAAGAACACATGTAAATATGGATGCAATACATCGTTTTATTAATAAAAAATAATTTAATTGTTTTAATAAATAAGAATACAGTTATTTAAAAAATATTTTTTTCTGTTTAACAATTTAGAAATGTTTTCACTTAAAAGCTCATATTTTAGTATTTTACGAAATATTTTCAATAATATAATTAGATACTGATCAATAATATTAAATAATAATTGCAGCTTTCACTCGCAATTGAAGCTAAAGTACAAAAATTCAAATCAAGCTGATAATACAAAATTTTTTTTAGATTGACTGTACACGAGGTACATTATTTAAAGTTCAATGCATGAATAAAATAAGTAAAAATACTTTTATAACAAATAGGTTTGTGTGTCTGACAATATATGGGTGGTTCTACTTAAAAGTTTACATTTTAGTCTTACACAATCTTTGGGAGAATAAAATCACTTACTGATCATTACTAGTGAATCATAAGACATAACTGCAAAAAGGGGTTATGCGAGTTGAAATAGACTGTATATTTTTGGGGTCTCAGTTAGGCCACAACCTGAAAAACTGCAAGAATGGATTTTGAGAATGAAATATTTAGAAAAGAGAGAAATTTAAGAAAAAATAAAATATTCAGAACATGATTGGCAGGTTTTTGGGGATATGAATATTTTGAGCCCAGTGGGCCCAGTGGGCAAAAAATTTAGGGATGTCCTAGAAACATCTTTGGGACATCCCTAAGACGTCTTTTATAACATGTCTTATAAACACACTAGGAATGCTTTTAAGACGTCTCATGCCAGTCTAAAAGATGTCCAAAGAATGTCTTCAAGACGTCTTTAGGACATCTTTAGGACATAAGGGTATGGTAGTTCACCGCACATAACACTTTACTCGCATGCTCCTGTAATTGAAGATTTTACTGACAATTCAAGTTTAAAGACAAATTCCAAATAAAATTTGTAAAAATAAATAATTTTAAGATTCAATATACCTAAAGTAGATCATTAGAATATAAATTAATAATTAAAATAAATGAACATACAGTTATTTAAAATGTATTTTGTCTATATGACCAAATAGAAACGTCAATATTTTAAACTTCAGATTTTATGACGTAAGCTAGACCGCCTGAAAATTCAAAAAGGAATCATTTACGCTTTTTTGAATAATAGTAACAGCTCACATTTACATTGCTTTTTGCAACTGGAACGACAGGGAAAATTGTAAGAAGTTTTTATAGTTGGGCAAAGAGTCTTTCGGGAAAAAGTTTGCCTCAATAGCTTGTCGGGTAATACCCAAGAGGGGTGAGTGAAAAAGGGAAGTTGGAAGCGTTTACAGTAAAAGTGGAGGTGGGGAGGTAAGGCAGCAATTTTTCTTTTCCGACCCCCGTCGAAGAAACTTGAGTACCGTCGTTGTCGAGGAAGTATGACAAATTGAAATGGCTATCGACACGGGCAATCTCCAATCAAATTGAAGCGTGCAAACCAAAAATTTTTCACGCCTCTCAAACTATTAATACAATAGCTATTATTTAATACTCAAAAAATCACGTTTAAAAGAACACTTTTTATATTATAATTCGCAATGATTTTCTCCTACTGTATTCAAAGGAGAAAGATTTATTAGAATATAATTAAATTAAAGGTTCCTCTTTACCTAAAGTTCATGTGAAGTTTTAATTAATTAATTTCTTTTAACAAATATCACATGTATTTAATAGGATGGAATTCTTAACATAGTGTAATATTCGATTCATTTCATTCAATTTTTACTCAAAAAATTGCTACTCAAATAAAATAAAATAAAAATACAAATTTTTATTATCAAAACTTTATCTGTCTCAAAGGCTTCTTGTTAAAGTAAAGAAATCAATGCTTCTGAAAAACTAAAACCTCAGAATGTTTTTCAATTAGGAAATTTTTGGTATGAAATTACTTAAAAATAAGCACAGGAAAGTGTCAACATTAATTTTAAAGCTTGTCATATTATCTCTAAAAGAATCTGGCAGGAAAATAGAAATTTTTTACGAAGAAAACAACGAAAGATATTTAAAATAAACTTTTGGAGCCAAAGAAACACTTTGAAATAAGTACAGAACCAAGAACCAGAACCAAGGTAGATTTTTCGATGAAAATATTGATGTCAGAAATCGATTTATAAGATTTATAAGCACAGGAAAGTGTCAACATTAATTTTAAAGCTTGTCATATTATCTCTAAAAGAATCTGGCAGGGAAATAGAAATTTTTTACGAAGAAAACAACGAAAGATATTTAAAATAAACTTTTGGGGCCAAAGAAACACTTTGAAATAAGTACAGAACCAAGAACCAGAACCAAGGTAGATTTTTCGGTGAAAATATTGATGTCAGAAATCGATTTATAAGATTTTTAATAATTTTCTGTTAGTAAATATTGACTTCCTTGGTCAACCCTTTAAGGAATGTTAAAACAACCCTCAAAATAAAATACACGAGTTCTAATAAAAAAATGTGTTGTGGTTTTGTCTTTTTTGAAATGTAAAATTCTTTGTTTGAATGTTTGAAGGATGTAAAAAAACTTTGGAATAAAGTCAGAAACACTTTTTCTTGTAGAGGGTACTTCTTGCACTTATTTTGAAGTTTTCCTTTAACCCCGACAGTTAAATAAAACATCAATTTCTTTGTTTAAATGCTTAAAGGATGTTAAAACAACCCTTAAAATCAATTGAGCTCCTGTTTCTGCTAAGAGGTAAAGTTCCATACATTTATTTGAAAGTGACATCTGACCGTGATAATTTAATAAAAGGCCTCTAATGGTTTTTATTGCTACAAAATCTTTATTTCCTTACTTAAATCTTTATGGGGTATTAAAACAATTACTTCAATAATTTGGATCATTTTTTCTGGTAGGGATACCTCCTGAACTTGCTTTTCAGTAATTTCTCACTTCATTAGCCTAATAAAATAAAATCTCGCGGTTTTTATTGTTATAAAATGTTCATTTTCTCTCTTTATTTTTAAAGGATAATAAAACAGCCCTTAGAATGAATTTAAACATTTTTATTTCCAGGCAATTTCCCTCACATTTATTGTGAAGTAACTTCTTACCCCAGTATCTTAATTAAAATATATCCGGCGTTTTTTTTATTGGCCAGATTCCTTGTTTAAATGTTTACAGGATAAAAAACTACGAGATGTGTTTTTTAAATTATTTAAACGTGATTTCCGGCCCAATAGCTAAAGAAAAAATCTCCAGTAGTTCTTATTGTGAGAAAATCTCTTTTTCTTACTTGAATCTTAGAGGTTTGTAAAAAATTTGAATTTTTTTTATAATTTTGATCCGAATTATTAGTCTGCAGGTTCAATAACACAAAATTAAAATTAGACAATTTGACTTGAAGCCATTTTTTGCACATTTGGTGCGCGTTTCCTTCCGCCAAAAATTTAATTTGATTATTTTTTACAACAGAATAGAAATCAAAATGGAAAGCTCTGTAAAAATAGTGAAGAAATGTACTTACGCTGTGCCATTGTGTTTTCCAATAGATATTACTCTGTAAATTTGTAGTTCAACCCGCTGTCCAGTATCTGGTATGAATTTGTAGGTGCACCTCGTGGGCCCTTGCAGAGACGGTGATTTTATTTGTCCAAAGCCTCGATCCGATTTGCTGAACAACTGTCGGCTGTCCAATGTTATATTGCACACTGAAAAGGGATGAAACAATAATCATTTAGCCTTTTAGCAGCTGAATTTTTTTTATATATCATATTTTATTTTACTTCAACTGAACATTTAAAGTTAAAGAGCTTTTATTCTTTTTCCAGCTTTGAACAGAACCTTTAATTAATTTTAGATTTTTGTTTCCATCTTTCAAAGCGCGGAACATTTTGATTTTTATTGAGTCTATTTTATTTTTAAATCTAATAGCAGGATACAAAAGCCATAAGAATTAAAAATTGTTAAGATTAAAAATCTGAACGTTGTAGAAGAAATTCAAGCTCTCAATAAACGTATAATGTACCCTGACTCTTAATTGATCGCAACGAATCGATAGTAATTTTGGATGGTTTATCCTGTTTAATGGGTTCATTTGAGAAGATAATTGCTCGCCATTGTAACGAGCGTTCAAATCTATTTGCAATTGCAATCAGAGTAAAATCAGCAACCATTTTCATTCGTTGATGACAATAATATCACTTTAAGGTTTATTGAATTAAAATCGTGTTTCATTTGTGGACTTTAGTAATTCACGATTCAGTAAGAAATAATTTACTTACAGCTTTTTCCGGATGGAGATAAAATATTCTTTAGATTATTTTTGATAACTTAGAAGTAACTGAAAGCAAACTTATAAATCGTAACTAGATTATGATAAACTTCTAGAATATCTTACTATTGGCACAGTGCTGTTCTAAGCCACATTGAGCACATCTGTTTGGTGAAGCTGCGCCACAACTACAACCACCAGATGGAACGCAGCAAGCACAATCCTTGCTGGATGAATTAAAACTGCACTCGCATCCAGTACTGCTTTTGGTCCACAAGTCAACTTGACCTGAAAACAAAATTAAAGTTTATTAGAAACTAGTTATTATGATTCTCGAGGGAAAACTTTCCTTTTAACACCCTGACAAAAAAATTAAAGTATTAAATAATTTTGGTCAAAAGTTTTTGTTCTTTCTACAAAAATTTGGTTTTGTTTTCAAAACACTTGGTTCTGAATAATAGAAAAAAAGTTTGGTGTAACGGAACAATTTACTTGGCACACACAAAATTCTTGTCAAGTACCGTTTGTTGCTTGTGTCAAAGAATTTGGTTTCTCCTACCAAACCTAAACTGTAAATGTGCAGATGCTCGAAACCCCGGTTTTCAATAAGGCTGACGTCAGCCAATATGCCAAAGAAAGCAACGTACTATTATTTTGATCTGTAAGTGTTTTTCAAATAATTTAAAATAAAATTAGGTTTTATTATGTATAAAGCGTTTTATGTATTCTTTTGGGAAAAGTTGCGACTATTTTATGAATTAAGAATGTTTTCTCTTTAGAGTCAGATTTGATTATGAAATTTCGGATTAGGAACATAGTTTGTTTATTTCGTTTTGCAGAATAGAATAAAAATATTATTTTTTATAGAAAAATCTAGAATCATGCAAATGCTTTTATTAGGTAAAATAAATTTGATTTGAGAAGAATCATTATGGTTAATCACAATTAATTATCCTCACGAAACTTAATTGTGATTAATTAAGAAAATTCTTTGCAAATTGAACGTATTATATAGAAGCAATTAATTTTTCTTATTTTAGCTTTATCTCCTATGAATAAAATATTTTACTATATGCAAAAATACAATTTTTCTCAAATAAACCATACTGTTATTTCAACCAAATAAATGTTTTGCTGCAAGAACAAACGAATTTTTTGAGCATGCCAAATGTGTTGCTTGGATCAACCAAACGGTGGTCTCTTAAAAAAAAATTAAATTTAAAGTCTTTAACCGGTTAGCTAAAATTTGTAGGTGTCATTAAAATTAAAAAATTAACATTTTCAGACTTGAACTAATTTTCATTTTAAGTATTAAATACTTAACTGTCCCAAAAAGGCATTTAAAGCATTATAAAACTGCTGAGTTTAATGTATTTAAAACTAAAATAATCAAATTCGTAAACTTAAAGATTAGAAGCCTTTTGTGATGTAGAGTATTATCTCTCAAATACGATTAACTTGTATGATTCATACCTCTATTAATATCCATCAAAAATTAAGAAAAACATAAATTTTTTGTTCATAGTAATCACTGAAAAGGCAATTGACCTTTAAAAATGAGGATGAAAAATAAATTAGACTTTTTTCGAATTTAGGGTTATTTTTTTCTTTGTAAAGAAAACTTAGGGAATTTTCCTTTTAAATACCTCTAGTTTAACAAATAAACGTATTATTATTTATTCGTAAAAGAGCTTTTGCTTAGTTGCGTTTAGATACCATTTTTGTTTTAAATCTCTCGATAAAAAATATTCCCCCTCGGTGGAAACATTCACATTACGCGGGGCGCCTCGCGCCAAATTTGAGCGCGCCCGGGGCCTTTAGGCACGCTCTCGCGCTTCGCGCTCGTTTTTGTACGTTAAATGCGAGCAACTTAACTAAATTTTTTGAAATGTCGAAAATATTATAATTAAAATCGAAAACTGTGATTTAAACTTTTGAAGAATTATAGCCATAACATGCAAACGAAATTTCTTTCGATTTGTTGTTAACGAAGGTTCTCAAAGCACCTAGGGCTTTGATGATTACATTCTCATTACGATTTACCAATATTTTAATAATATTATTATAGACCAGTAGACAAACAAAATTAACATCTAAAATAAATAATTTTCACAATTTTGAAAAGTAAAGAACGTTGAACAGGACAGGTCTTAGCGATGAGGAAATAAATAGACGAATAGATGATTACAGACTCAAAAAGAGG